>MU738634.1:0-15147 GCA_026770625.1 Nicotiana glauca | reverse complement strand
CACAATTAACTCAATGTAATTAATTCGTAAATGCAAATTAAACCTAAGGTGGCATGAAATTAAAACGTGACACTTTTATGGTTTTTTTTCTATGATTTGTTTTTTTAAAAAAAATATTAAAAATGCATGCCATGCAACTAAATAAATAAAAAAATACCTAAAAATCAATTAAAATTATTTTAGTCTATTTTTTAGGAGTTATCTTCATGTAGGGCAAAAATCACATGCTTACAATGACATATTAATAATCGTTGTGTATGTATATATTATAAAAGCAACGAAAAGGATAGAGCCTTTGATATTCTAACCTGTTTCTGAAGAAGAACAAGACAATCCAATATTAACATCATCATCCATATGAGATATTGTTTCAATGCGATTGATATGATTTGTATTTGCAAGAAGGCTATTAGTTGTTGTCTCGCGAATTTTCAAGCGTCGTTGCAATAATTTTTCTTCTTTCAAGGTCATTCCTAAACAGTCGTCTATTTTACGGTGTTTGCTATTCTTATCATAAGCTTCTGTGACCAAGCGATGACCCTTCTTTGATTGTCGAATATCCATTAATTTGATTTTGTTACAACTATTGGTACTCTGGTTGTCGTAAACATCATTATACAACAGTATAATTATGATTTTTTCATCAAATAACAAGAGATATGGAACGAAGAACAATTAAGTATAATGAGCAGAAACAATACAACTATTTCACCTTATTTATTTTGGTGTAAACACATATGGGAGATGGAAGGGAAAAGAAAGACAAATTCACAATTTTCAAAGTTATCGAGAATGGGCTTAACACTGCGAAGACCAACTTTTTGTATCCTTACTGTCAAAGCCACCGAGGAAAGCGATAAATTATTGTCATGTTGACCAAAAAAATAGTTCATTATTTAACCCTTCAAATCATTAAAAACCTCTGCTTCTTCTATATGGTAACTATTACTACTAACTAAAGCTTTGTGCTTAACTGCTTGTGCACAAGTATATATTATATTGAAAAGCAAGCTACATATTCTATTCATATTTCACCCCACTTCTCCTCTTTTTCTTTCCAGTTAATTTTTGGTGACTTAAAACAGTATAAGTATGTTAAAATTTACTGTAAATTTAATGATAGAATTTGGATTTTCGCTTATTCATTTGCTTCTTTTCTAGGTTATTGATCCAACAAGGAAGGCTACTATTCTAGATCTTGAAGTGATCAGTTATTTATTATTTCTCTTGCATTTAAATGATTTTCTTGTATTGGAGTACTAATGCAAGTTTCTGAAGTTCTATTTTTCTTGACTATTGAAATGCTTTATTGTTATTTTGACATATTTCTGCTACTTCCTTGATTAAAAATTTGTTCTTTTTAATGAATGTTTGTGTTATAACATTCTAAATTAATTGAGTTAATAGAAAAACTCAATGAAACACCGCACCACATTTATATATCTATGTTTTTTTTACATCAACTGAATAAGCAATAACACCATTGCCCGATTCCGAATCTGGCATCAGGTTGTTTTTCCTTTCTCTTTTGTTTTAATTCAATCTCTTTTAGAGGCTTCCTTTTAGTTAAGACGTTCTGTTAGGAAGGATACTCAAATATCATTTTTGTTATGTGACGACCCGACCCGTCGTCTCATGTATTACCGCTCCGTTTTTCCCATTTATTACTTCTTTATGTTTTGTTATCGGCGTTTGATGAGTTACAGTCGAATTGGTTCGGTTTTGGTAGAAAATGAGACACTTAGTCTCTTTAAGGAAGGCTTATATTGGAAAAGTCAACCGAATGTTGACTATTGATTTAGAGGGCTCGGATATGACTTTCGAAGATTCGGTTAGCTTCGGGGGATGATTTGTGACTTAGGAGTGCGATCAGAATTGATTTTGGAGGTCCGGTGTAGAATTTGGCTTGAATTAGAGAAGTTAATATTTTGGCGAATTCCAGTTGGTGGGTGAGATTTTGATCCAGGGCTCGTAATGGAATTTTGAGAGTTTCAGTAGCTTTGTTGGGTAATTTAGGATATGTGTGCAAAATTTCAGGTGATTCGGAGGTGATTTGGTTGAGTTTTTGATTGAATGTGAGTTTCGGAAGAATTTGAAGAACTTAGGCTTGAAATTGATGAAAAATGAGGATTTTTGTGTTGTTGAAGGTGTTTTTAGGATTGGAACAAGTTTGAAGAGGGCATTGGATCATGTCTGTGCGTTTGGTTGAGGTCCCGGGGGCCTCGGGGTGAATTCGGGTGACTAAACGGAAGGTTTTTGGAGTTGATTGCAGGTTCAACTTTGCTGGTATCTATGGGTTTCGCACCTGCGAGTATGGGACCCCAGGTGCGGTCTCGCAGAAGCGAGCTAGGCCTCACAGGAGCGGAATTAGGAGCCCTGGTCATGTTCCGCAGAAGCAGGACATTGGATTGCTTAAGCGGTACCGTAGATGCGATTGGGGACCGCAGAAGCGGAAAGTCGCCTTAAGTTAAAAGTCCGCAAAAGCAAACGTTGACCGCATAAGCGGAAGTCACAAAAACGGTATTGGATCCGCAGAAGCGAAAATAACTGGCAGTTAAGAGAGAATATCTTCTTCGCGAATTTTTGAAAGAGTAACATTTTGGACTCCAAACCTTGAGAACTTTGAGGCGATTTGAAGAGGGTTTCGAGGGCTTTTATTAGCTATGGACTCTTGGACTTAGAGTTTGATTTTATGGTGTATAAACAAGGGTTTAGGCTGTATAATCAAAGAATCAAAGGTCAAAATGGTGGTTTAGGGCTTGAACTTAAGAGAGTGTAAAATGGGGATTTGAGGGGTCAAATGGACCTCGATTTTGATAAATTTGATATGCATGGACTCGTGGCAAGACGAGGAATCTGAATATGTGAATTTTATAATTTTTCGAGAAGTGGGCCCGGGGCTTGGGTTTTGCCAACTTCGTAATTTTTGATGTTTTTCGAGTTTTTTCGATTGGGTTATAGTCCCTTAGCCTATTGTAATGTATTCCTTGTGGTTTTGATCAGATTTGATGTGCAAGGACGCCAATTCGAGAGGAAAAGCATAGCGGGCTAGATTTTGGACCGGTTTGAGGTGAGTAATGGGTGTAAATGATAAACTGAGGGTTTGAAACCCCAGAATTTCGCATCGTACCGCTATATTGAGGCAAGGCATGTGCTCTATGATGAGTGCGGGGCTATTGGTTATTGGGGATTGTGACTTGGTCCGTGCCCGTGATGTTTTACTGTGTTTTTCTACTAGAACTTGTTGGAAATCATCGTTACTTGGATTTGACTGTTGTATTTGGGCTTCGTGTCGGTTATTTGAATCCTTCAGGGATTAATTTCACTGATTTGCATACTTTGCACATTGTTTAACCTCATTCTAAGGTTTTCAGTACTACTTGTAACTCATCCCCTTTTCCAAACTTGAAAATTCAATGATATTTTGGGCTGTGGATTACTGATTTAAAAGTGCCTGAAGGGCTTATATTGATTTAAAGAATTATGGATAGCTCGGGCTGCACGCCGCAGCAATGGTATATGATATTGAGGCCGAGGGCCTGGTTGGAGCCACGAGATGGCTTGTCTATTGCGTTTGGGCTGTAGGAGCCCCTCCGGAGTCTATACACACCCCCAGTGAGCGCCGATGACGTAAAATATATGGTTCGCTCGGACTGCACACCGTAGTGGGTACCTGAGTGTACCAGTATTTACATTGCATTGCATCATTGCATTACCCTTTTACCTGTTACCTGCCATGGTCCTTTCTGAATAATAATTTACTGTCTTGCCGGTTGTGTTGTTAAATGTTTGGTACTGCCTGTTATAGTTGCCTTGTGTTTCTCTGTGATTTCTCATCTTCAGCTATTATTTATGCTTATTACTCACTGAGTTGGAGTACTCACTTTACTCCCTGCACCGTGTGTGCAGATTTAGGTGCATCACAGTCTGAGGGATGACCTGTCTAGCTGAGCAGCACTTCATCGGGAGCATCGAGGTAGCTGCATGGCGTTCGCAACCCTGATTCTTCCTTCCTATCCCTATCTTTTATTATTCTGCTTCTTAGACAGTATTGTTATAGGATGACACTCTGTATTAGAGGCTCGTGGTCGTGACAATGGATACTGTTATGAGCTTATGTTTTCCGTATTCTGTTGGATTTCTGTACATTTCCCCGTATTTATAGCCTTTTTGGTATAGTTGGGTATATTGTTGAATGGTCAGCCTTGCCTAACAAGGTGTTGTGCACCATCACGACCGGGGTTTGGGTCGTGACAAGTTGGTATCAGAGCCTAGGTTACTTGGTCTCGCGAATCATGAGCCGGTTTAGTAGAGTCTCGCGGATCGGTATGGAGACGTCTATATTTATCCTTGAGAGGCTGCAGAACCTTTAGGAAAACTTCATATTCTTGAAATTCTTGTCGTGCGACTTTGCTAATCCGAGAACTAAACTTCTGTATTCTATTCTCTCGCAGATGGCGAGAACCCATGCTACGGACGATGTGGACGACCACCAGTACAACCCACTAGAGGTCGTGGTCGTGGTCGAGGCAGACCAGCGAGGGCAGCACATGTAGATCCACCAGCTGCCCCGGTTCAGGACCAGTCTCCAGCTGTAGATGCTCCAGCAGCACCTGTGCGGGCACCCGCAGTGCCCATTGTGATTCCTGGCCTCCAGAAGGCCTTGGCTCAGATATTATCCGTATGCACTGGCCTTGCTCAGGCAGTCTCAGCCATTACTGCAGCAGCTACCTTACAGACCAGGGGAGGTCGTCAGACCCCTGCTGCTCGCACACCTGAACAGGTCGTTCATGGATTGCAGACATCGGAAGCAACCCCAGCTCAGCCAGTTGCCCCAGTTGCACCAGCTCCAGACTATGTGGTTCCAGCTATGCCAAACGATGAGCAACGTTGCCTTGAGAGGTTCGGTAGCTTTTAGCCTCCGGTGTTCAGTGGTGCTGAGGGCGAGGATGCCCAGGGTTTTCTTGACAAGTGTGTCAGCGTATGCTTCGCACAGCAGGGATTCTAGATTCGAGTGGAGTGTCATTTACTATTTTCCAGTTTTCAGGGGCTGCATTTACATGTTGGGAGGACTTCGAGAGGTGTAGGCTTGTTGGCGCAACGCCCCTTACATGGCAGCAGTTCTCCACTCTCTTTCTGGAGAAGTATGTACCGTAGTCTCGTAGGGAGGAGCTGCACCATTAGTTTGAGTGGTTGACTCACGGGGACATGTCTGTGACCCAGTACGAGATGAGATTTTCGCAGCTAGCTCGGCATACTACTTGGATGATCCCGACAGATTAGGAGAGGATTAGGAGGTTCATGGATGGCCTCAACTATTCACTCTGTATCTTGAAGACCAGAGAGAGGGTTTTGGGTGCCTCGTTCGAGGAGGTAGTTGATATTGCTCGTGATATTGAGGCAATTCTCTGCAGGGAACGTGAGGAGAGGGAGGCCAAGAGGCCTCGGAGTTCAGACAGTTTCGGTGGTGCTCCGTCTAGGGGCCAGTTCCAGCGTGGTAGAGGTCGTTCCTTCAGGCCTCCTCAGTCAGCTCGCTCAGAGTATAGTGGGGCTTCTTCAGGCCGTGGTCATCAGGGATTCCAGCAGGGCCAACCTTCACTTAGTGCCCTCCCAGCGCAGAGCTCTTCTCATGCCTCTTCAGCCCATGGTTCTTCTGCAGCGAGGGGTTCCCTTCAGTCCCCTCCTCCAGCACCAGGCAGTTGCTACAAGTGCGGCGAGTTTGGCCATATAAAGAGGGATTGTCCTCGACGTCGTGGTGGTCGGCTTCAGCAGAGGGATCGGCCCTCGTCTTCTACTTTATCTACTTCAGCACCCTCCTAGTCAGGTAGGGGTGGGGGCCAGGCAGCTAGGGGCTGCCCCAGGGGTGGGTATCGATCTGGCGATGGCCCGGCTCGATTCTATGCTCTCCCAGATAGGAGGGACGCCATTGCATCAGATGCTGTTATCACAAGTATTATCTCAGTCTGCCTCAGGGATGCCTCTGTCTTATTTGATCCCAGTTCTACCTATTCTTATGTGTCCTCATATTTTGCCCATCATCTGGGTACGACGTGGGTGTCTTGCTTTACTTGTGCATGTATCTACCCCAGTGGGTGATACCATTATTGTAGACCATGTGTATCGGTCTTGTCTAGTGACTATTGGGGCTCTGGAGACCCAAGTTGATTTGTTGCTGTTGAGCATGGTAGATTTTGATATTATTCTGGGCATGGACTGGCTATCTCCATGCCATGCTATTCTGGACTGTCATGCTAAGACAATCACATTAGCCATACCGGGTGTTCCGAGGATTGAGTGGCGTGGTATGACTGACTATGTTCCCAGTAGGGTAATTTCTTTCCTAAAGGCCCAGCGGATGGTTGGGAAAGGTTATTTATCATATTTGCGCTTTTGTGAGAGATGTTGGAGCTGAGACTCCTAGTTTTGATTCTGTTCCCGTTGTGAGGGACTTCCCTGATGTTTTTCCAGCAGACCTGCCGGGCATGCCACCAGACAGGGACATTGATTTTGGTATTGACCTGGTGCCGGGCACTCAGCCCATTTCTATTCCTTCGTATCGCATGGCACCGGCAGAGTTGAAAGAACTAAAGGATCAGCTTCAGGAACTCCTAGATCAGGGGTTCATTCGTCCGAGTGTGTCACCGTGGGGTGCACCGGTCTTATTCATGAAGAAGAAGGATGGCACAATGAGAATGTGTATTTACTATAGGCAATTGAACAAGGTGACAGTGAAGAACAAGTATCCCCTGCCCCGTATTGATGATTTTTTTGACCAGCTCCAGGGGGCAAAGGTATTCTCCTAGATTGATCTTCGTTCGGGCTACCATCAACTTCAGGTTCTTACACAGTGTATTGTGATGCCTCGAGAGTTGGGATCAGATGTGTGTTGATGCAGGAGGGTAGAGTTATTGCATATGCTTCTCGTCAGTTGAAGCCCCACAAGAAGAACTTCCTTGTACATGACTTAGAGTTGGCTGCTATAGTTCATGCTTTGAAGATTTGGAGGCACTATTTATATGGAGTATCTTGTGAGGTATTCACGGATCACTGCAGTCTTCAGCATTTGTTCAAACAGAAGGATCTTAATTTGAGGCAGCGGAGATGGCTTGAGTTACTCAAGGACTATGATATTACCATTCTGTATCATCCGGGGAAGGCCAATGTAGTGGCCGATGCTTTGAGCCGGAAGACGATGAGTATAGGTAGCTTGGCGTACATTCCAGTTGGGGAGAGGCCCTTTGCAGTTGACGTCCAGGCCTTGGCCAATCGGATGGTGAGATTAGACATTTCGGAGCCTAGTCGGGTGTTGGCTTGTGTGGTTTCTCGGTCTTCCTTGTATTACCGCATTAGAGAGCGCCAGTATGATGATCCACATTTGCTTGTACTTAAGGACAGGGTTTAGCATGATGATGCCAGAGATGTGACTATTGATGATGACGGCGTGTTGAGGATGCAGGGTCGGATTTGCGTGCCTAATGTGGATGGGCTTCAGGAGTTGATATTAGAGGAGGCCACAGCTCACGGTATTCCATTCATCCGAGTGCTGCGAAGATGTATCAGGATTTGAGGCAGCACTACTAGTGGAGGAGAATGAAGAAGGATATTGTGAGTTA
The DNA here is from genome assembly GCA_026770625.1 of Nicotiana glauca. Classification (NCBI taxonomy): domain Eukaryota; kingdom Viridiplantae; phylum Streptophyta; class Magnoliopsida; order Solanales; family Solanaceae; genus Nicotiana; species Nicotiana glauca. The sequence continues at coordinate 7,534 of MU738634.1, read as the reverse complement.
TGTAGCTCGGTGTCTCAACTGTCAGCAGGTCAAATATGAGCATCAGAGGCCCGGTGGTGTACTTCAGCGGATGGATATTCCAGAGTGGAAGTGGGAGAGGATTACTATGGATTTTGTGAGTGGTCTCCCTCGTACCTCGAGGAAGTTTGATTCGATTTGGGTGATTGTGGATCAGCTGACCAAGTCCGCACACTTCATTCCAGTGTGTACTACTTATTCTTCGGAACGGCTGGAAGAGATATTCATCCGGGAGATTATTCGGTTGTATGGGGTCCCAATTTCCATTATCTCATATAGAGGTACTCAGTTTACTTAACAGTTTTGGAGGACTTTTCAGCGGGAGTTAGGCACACAGGTGGAGTTGAGCACAACATTTCATCCTCAGACGGATGGGCAGTCCGAGCGTACCATTCAGATATTGGAGGACATGTTGCGTGCCTGTGTTATTGATTTTGGAGGTTCTTGGGCTGAGTTCTTGCCACTTGCAGAGTTTTCTTACAACAGCAGCTATCAATCCAGTATTCAGATGGCGCCGTATGAGGCCTTACATGGGAGACGGTGTAGATATTGGGTTGGTTGGTTTGAGCCCGGTGAGGCTAGACTGTTGGGGACAGAGTTGGTCCAAGATGCCTTAGAGAAGGTGAAAGTGATCCAGAAGAGACTTCGTAAAGCTCAGTCGCGTCAAAAGAGTTATGCGAACCGGAAGGTTCGAGATGTATCTTATATGGTGGGCGAGAAGGTCTTGTTGAAGGTTTCGCCCATGAAGGGCGTTATGAGGTTTGGGAAGAAAGGGAAGCTGAGTCCGCGGTTCATAGGGCCTTTTGAGATACTTAGGAGGATTGGAGAGGTAGCCTATATGCTTGCCTTGCCACCCAGCTTGTCGGGGGTTCATCCGGTATTACATGTCTCTATGCTTCGGAAGTATGTTGGGGACCCGTCTCATGTGTTAGACTTCAGCACAATTTGTTGGATGATGACTTGACCTATGATGTGGAGCTAGTGACTATTCTGGGCCGTCCGTTTCGAAAGTTGAAATCAAAGAATATAGCTTCAATGAAGGTGCAGTGGAGAGGTCGGCCTGCGGAGGAGGCTACTTGGGAGACCGAGCAGGAGATGCGGAACAGATATCCTCACCTATTTGAGACTTCAAGTATGTTTCTTGACCCGCTCAAGGACGAGCGTTTATTTAAGTTGGGGAGGATGTGATGACCCGACCCGTCGTCTCATGTATTACCGCCCTGTTTTCCCTATTTATTGCTTCTTCATGTTTCGTTATCGGCATTTGATGAGTTAGAGTCGAATTGGTTTGGTTTTGGTAGAAAATGAGACACTTAGTCTCTTTAAGGAAGGCTTATATTGAAAAAGTCAACCGGATGTTGCCTATTGAGTTAGAGGGCTCGGATGTGACTTCCGGAGATTCGGTTAGCTTCGGGGGATGATTTGTGACTTAAGAGTGCGATCAGAATTGATTTTGGAGGTCTGGTGTAGAATTTGACTTGAATTGGCGAAGTGAGTATTTTGGCGAATTCCGGTTGGTAGGTGAGATTTTGATCCGGGTCTCGGAATAGAATTCCGAGAGTTTCACTAGCTTCGTTAGGTGATTTTGGATATGTGTGCAAAATTTTAGGTGATTTGGAGGTGATTTGGTTGGGTTTTTGATTGAATATGAGTTTCGGAAGAATTTGAAGAACTTAGGCTTGAAATTGATGAAAAATGAGGATTTTTGTGCTGTTGGAGGTGTTTTTAGGATTGGAAAAAGTTTGAAGAGGGTATTGGATCATGTCTGTGCGTTTGGTTGAGGTGCCGGGGGCCTCGGGGTGAATTCGGGTGGCTAAATGGAAGGTTTTTGGAGTTGATTGCAGGTTCAACTTTGCTTGTATCTGTTGGTTTCGTACCTGCGGGTATGGGACCGCAGGTGCGGTCTCGCAGAAGCGAGCTAGGCCTTGTAGGACCGGAATTAGGAGCCCTGGTCAAGTTTCGCAGAAGCAGGACATTGGATTGCTTAAGCGGTCCCGTAGATGCGATTGGGGACCGTAGAAGCGGAAAGTCGCCTTAAGTTAAAAGTCCGCAAAAGCGGACGTTGACCGCATAAGCGAAAGTCACAAAAGTGGTATTGGATCCGCAGAAGCGGAAATAACTGGCAGTTAAGTGAGAATATCTTCTTCGCGAATTTTTGAAAGAGTAACATTTTGGACTCTGAACCTTGAGAACTTTGAGGTGATTTTGAAGAGGGTTTCGAGGTCTATTATCAGGTATGGACTCTTGGAGTTAGAGTCTGATTTTATGGTGTATAAACAAGGGTTTAGGCTGTATAATCAAAGAATCAAATGTCAAAATTAGTGGTTTAGGGCTTGAAGTTAATAAAGTGTAAAATGGGAATTTGAGGGGTCAAATGGACCCCGATTTTGATAAATTTAATATGCATGGACTCGTGGCGAGACAAGGAATTCGCAGATGTAAATTTTATAATTTTTCGAGAAGTGGGTCCGGGGCTCGGGTTTTGCCAACTTCGTGATTTTCGATGTTTTTTGTGTCTTTTCGATTGGGTTATATTCCCTTAGCCTATTGTAATGTATTCCTTGTGGTTTTGATCAGATTTGATGCGCGAGGAGTCCAATTCAAGAGGAAAAGGCATAGCGAGCTAGATTTTGGGCCGGCTTGAGGTGAGTAATGGGTGTAAATGATGAACTGAGGGTTTGAAACCCCGGAATTTCACATCATACCGCTATATTGAGGCGAGGCACGTGCTCTATGACGAGTGCGGGGCTGTTGGTTATTGGGGATTGTGACTTGGTCCGTCTCGGTGATGTTTTACTATGTTTTTCTACTAGAACTTGTTGGAAATCATCGTTACTTGGATTTGACTATTGTATTTGGGCTTCTTGCCGGTTATTTGAATCCTTCAGGGATTGATTTCACTGATTTGCATACTTTGTACATTGTTTAACCTCATTCTAAGGTTTTCAGTACTACTTATAAACTTAGCCCCTTTTCTAAACTTGAAAATTCAATGATATTTGAATGATATTTTGGGCTGTGGATTACTGATTTAAAAGTGCTTGAAGGGCTTATATTGATTTCTGGAATTATGGATGGCTCGGGATGCACGCCGCAACAATGGTATATGATATTGAGGCCGAGGTCCTGCTTGGAGCTACGAGATGGCTTGTTTATTGCGCTTGGGATGTAGGAGCCCCTCCAGAGTCTGTACACACCCTAGTGAGTGCCGTCGACATAAAATATATAGTTGGCTCGGACTGCACGCCACAGTGGGTACCTGAGTGTACCGGTATTTGCATTGCATTGCATCATTGCATTACCCCTTTACCTGTTACCTGCCATGGTCCTTTCTGAATAATACTTTACTGTCTTGCGGGTTGTGCTATTAAAGGTTTGGTATTGCCTGTTATAGTTGCCTTGTATTTCTTTGTGATTTCTCATCTTCAGCTATTATTTATGCTTATTACTCACTGAGTGGGAGTACTCACTTTACTCCCTGCACCGTATGTGCAGATTTAGGTGCATCACAGTCTGAGGGAGGACCTGTCTAGCTGAGCAGCACTTCATCGGGAGCATCGAGGTAGCTGCATGACGTTCGCAGCCCTAATTCTTCCCTCATATCCCTATCTTTTATTATTCTGCTTCTTAGACAGTATTGTTATAGGATGACACTCTGTATTAGAGGCTCGTGGTCGTGACAACAGATCCTGTTATGGGCTTATGTTTTCTGTATTCTGTTGGATTTCTGTACATTTCCCCGTATTTATAGCCTTTTTGGTATAGTTGGGGATATTGTTGAATGGTCGGGCTTGCCTAACAAGGTGTTGGGCGCCATCACAACCGGAGTTTGGGTCGTGACATGTTAAGACTTCCAAGCAGATTAGTATTTAAACTGACGTTTTCATGCCTTGGCACTTGCAGCTCTAACTTCATGAAAAGGGGAAATCATAAATAAATTTTGAGGTAGTCCAATTGTTAGATGGTGTATTTCAAATTTAGGCGCAATGAGTTAATACAATATTATAAAATAGGTTAATATAAATGCCTTACAAGACAACTTAGAAGATGAAAGCCTATGATTAAGAAAAACTTGAAAACATTAGATAGTTTGTAGAGATATGATACCGAAAATACCAACAATAATAATAATAATACTGTAATAAAATATTATTTGTGAACGAATACACGGACTGGCTTGAGTCATGCTTGGCATTGTCCTAAAAAACTATTTCAGTAGAATGAAATATTACTCCAGAATTAAACAAGCTTATCTCTATTTTATTTAGAGGATACAGGAATCAGCGAAATTAAATATTATACAAATCCAACTAAAAAAAAAGAAAGACCAACTATTATGAAATATTAATTAAATATTATAAAAAAATTTGAAAGAAAAAAAAAGAGAGACGTATGAGAAGTGTTTTTTTTTTTTATTATTCAAATTGTCTTAAGGAAAGACCATTTTATAGGCTAAAAGACACAATATTTTTTTTGCCATTTGACAAGGCTCTTTGCCATTTGTCAAGGTTCTTTGCAATTTGTAAATTTTCTAGCATGCATCTTGCCATGTAACTTAACCTTCGAAAAGGCCTAAACACTTGTCAAAGAAGTTTTAAAATATTGCACAAGTTTTTTGATACTTGCGCTCAAGTGTGTAGCCTAGAGGTCAATGAAGTTGTATTGACGACAATGGGAGACCAAGGTTTCAAATTATGCAGAGGCTACAATACTAAGGCTTCTTTTATCCAATTGGATAAGCCTAAGGGATTTGTTGTAACGTAATTCAGAATCATAGAAGAAAACTTAAGTAAAACTTCCCTACACCGTAAAAGATGCCTAATTCACTATCAAAACTAAATAAAAGAGAAGTTAGAGAAAGTTTCTAACCATCAAACTACCAAAAAACAATTAAATACAGGCTAACTGTCTATAATTACTATAAATTGGAACCTAGAAAAGAAGACAAATAAGCTGCTACAACCAATTAAACTACTAAAAATTCTTTCCATTATATGTAGTCCGTCCTTCCCAATTCATGTGATGATATTTCCTTTCATGTGATGATATTTCACAGGAAAGAAAAAGAAGATAAGCAAGCAACTAAAAAGCAGAACTCCAAAAAACTCAATGTAAGAAGCAGAGAACTCCAAAAAACTCGATGTAAGTAGGAAGTCGAGAACTTGAAAACACAATCCTCAGTGTTTATAATAAGGATTGGATATAAAGGACAGGTGAAGTTGAAATCTTTTTACTAGATGAAGAAAACAAAGAAAACAGAGGAGAAAGTCACAAACAAAAACAGAGCCGATGACAGATGATCCTACAGTGAACAGGACATACGCGGTAAAACTTGCTAAGCACACACGCGTCAGAGCAAGAAGAAAAACGTGTATCTTATTTTGTGCGCTGGATGGATGCCTTAGGTTTTTTTCTAATTTTTAAACCACTCATATATGTTAAAGAATAGGGGCAAAACAGGAATAAGGAGGAGTTCTATGATTTTTCTGTAAAATCACATTTGACCAGAAGCTGCTGCCGATTCCCATTTCTAAAGAGTAGTAATAAAGTAATGTGTAACAAAAACCTCACACTAAAACAGTTGCTTTAGAGAAGGACTGCCCATCTTAACTATTAACGCAAAAATAAATACTTAAGTTTAGCGATTTAATTTTTTAATAGTCGAATTATAGAATTTAATTCTAATTCCGCCTCCACCTTTTTTCCTCATGTTCCATTTAAAGATCAAAATGAGCGACCATAAATAAATAGAATTCAAAAATAATTTTGTTCTCATTAAACCGCGGAAACGTGCAAATAACCATTCTTAGCAATATATCAACAAATTACTGGAACCTGAATTTTTTTTTTTTTTTTTTTAAACACTACTACTCAGATCTGACATTAGATGATCTAATTTGCTCTGCAGGATCTGGAGGTTTCGGAGGCCTGGCATCCGGAGCGTGTGGTGGAAACGCCTCCGGTTGTCCAGGCGGCGAAGTCGGCGGCCGTGGTGCTTCATGGCTAGGCGGTGAGGTGTTCGGCGGTTCAGAAAATTCTGGACTGTCAATTCGTGGTGCAGTTGGCGACGGTGATGGCGTTGGAGGGTCTTCACCTGCAAGGACGGGTTAATATAATGTTATTATATTGGTTAAACATATTAACTCATATTTAGAATCAGAATCATGATTTTAATACTATTGAGTTCTAGGATAGACACAGTGTTAATGTATTGGTTGATATATTAACTCATATTTAGAATTAAATTCAGGATTTGAATACTATGAGTTCTAAACTCTACGATCGTTAGGATCACAACATCAGGTGTTGTCACTGAATTTTGAATTTAAATTTTATACATATTTGATAAAATTCTTAACAAAAAAGTTACTGTGCGTACTCTGTATACAGTTTATATATATGTGAAAAACAGTCACTATAATAAAATAGGCTATAACAATCCAAACTTATAAATCGTTGATTAAAGTTTAAATCCCGAATCAACATCTAATTATCACCTGGTCTTATGGGTGGAATAGCATCAAAATCAGGTACAAAGGGTGAATCCTCCACCGCCGGCGGCGCGTCGGTGGGTGTGGTGATATTTGGTGGCGTTGTGGTAGTAAGAAAATCAGATGGAAGTTTTTCATGTTGGCCAGGCATATTTTGAGTCTTTGGCTCTGCCTCCTGGCTGCTCATTTTTCTAAGCCAAAGTAGTGAATTATTTGAAGTTAGAACAAGGGATGAAGATTTTGTGTTGGCTATCGGAATGATTATTTTCATTAATGAGTAATTGGGCCAAATTGTTGAAATTCTCAGCATTTTTTAATTTATTCTAAGATGTTCGAGGAGATTTAGACTCGATATAAGATTTTTATATAGGAAAGTGTAATGGATAGTTGCGTAGAGACACCTTGTATATTGGAGTGTTATTCAGGTAACACGTGGGTGTCATGCAACTCTGACTTCTGTCCTCAGCTATTTGTTGAATTTTCTTGTTTACATACAAGGCGATGTTAGTTTAGGGGTGTTCATGGTTCGGTTTGGATCGATTTTTCCCTATAAAGAAACCAAATCAAGTAAGATGGTTTTTTAAATGTTAGAACCAAATCAAATCAATTAAGTCAGTTTTTTCTCGATTCGGTTTATGTCAGGTTTTGTTGGTTTTTTGATTTTTTCGATTATTTGTCGGTTTTTTCTAAAATAAAAGACATACACTATCAAACACATATTTCGCCGACCATATTTTCAACGTAACACTATCAAATCGATTGCCCATTCAAAATCTATTATTTACTAAAATATATTGATGAATCAAATAGTGATTGAATAATTTAAGGACTTAATTAAAAATATTTTTTTTAACACGAAATGGATTCTTACACTTATCAAAGAAAACTACCAATCAAACAAAACTATAAAGGTAAAAACTGTACTAAAAGTGCAAACGATTAACATTCATCATAAATTTTTTGAAAATTTGTTTAAATATATATATATATATATATATATATATATATATATATATATATATATA
>MU738629.1:14339-29456 GCA_026770625.1 Nicotiana glauca | reverse complement strand
TCCATAATAACTCCATATATGTAAGTCTAAGGTGTAGGTTTACCTCTTGTAGACCAAATCTTGAAAGACAACTGTGGGGTGTTTATGAGATTTTGAAGAAATCCTATGACGTCCAATCAAAAATCATGTTGTAACTAGTGATTGAGAAGTGAAATTACCATGAAAACACACTTAAAAACTCACCTTAGGTGTGAAATTGGATGCCTTGGTCGAGTTGGGGTGTAGAGGGAACCCTAAGCATGAGAAATGACTCAATTTCTCTTATTTCCGATCCTTAAGGTGCTTAAAAATGCTCCAGGCGCGCGAACTTTTGCATAGTTCGCGCGTTTTTGCTGAGCATTCTGCCTCAAACGCGCGAAACGCGCGACTTCGCGCGCTCTGACACCAGACCAGTGAAATGGTCATAACTTCCTTTATACACATCCAAATGATAAACGGTTTGATGCGTTGGAAACTAGACTCAAAGAGCTTTAATTTGATAAGTTATGGGTCATACAACTGCTTATATAACTGGAGATAGGATCGTTTAAAGTGAGGTCTTGTGCACACTCATTTACACTTTCGTCTATTATGAAATTTTCCAACTTCAAAAGTTCCTGTTAGCCATCCGAAATCACCCCGAGGCCCTCGGGACCTCAACCAATAATACAAACACCTCCTAAAACATCATACAAACTTGTTTAAATCATCAAAATGCATCAAACAGTGCCATGACCATCAAATTACATCGAATTCAAGCCTAAGTTCTTATAAAACTTCCAAAACACGCATTTGGTCAAAAACCCAACCAAACCACGTCCGAATGACGTGAAATTTTGTACACATATCCCAAATCAGCTAACGAAGCTGCAGCAACTCTCGGAATTCCATTCCGACCCTCGGATAAAAATTTCACCTATCAACCGGAATTCGTCAAAATGCTAACTTCGCCAATTCAAGCCTAATTCTACACCGGACCTCCAAATTCAATTCTGATTGCACTCCTAAGTCATAAATCATCCCCCGAAGCTAACCAAATCACTGGAATTCACATCCGAGCCCCCTAACTAAATATTCATTTTTCGGTTGACTTTTTCCAAAACAAGCTTCTCTTTAAGAGGCTAATTGTCTCATTTCCATCTAAAACCAATCCAATTCTACCCGATCAACTCAAATACTGATATTGAAACATAGAGAAGCATATTTTGGGAGAAACGGGGCGGTAACTATAAGATGACTGGTCGGGTCGTTATAGTAAACTTTCAAGGTGTACCAGTAATACAGGTAATGATTATTGGAAAGCAATAAGTAGAGTACTTGGATATTTAAAATATACAAAGCACTTGGACATTTGCTATAATGGCTTCCCTAATGTATTAGAGGGATATTCTGATGCAAGTTGGATTACAAGTGTTAATGATAATAAATCCACATCAGGATGGATATTAACTCTAGGTGGTGGACCCATTAGTTGGGCATCCAAGAAGCAAACATGTATTTCCCATTCTACTATAGAATCTGAATTCATTGCATTAGCAGCTGCTGGAAAAGAAGCAGAATGGTTAAGGAATATGTTAATTGATATAAAGTTGTGGCCACAACCTATGCCAGCCATTGCCATATTCTGTGATAGTGAAACTACAATGTGTATTGCTCACAATAAAATATACAATGGGAAATCAAGACATATAAGCTTGAGACATACTTATATAAGAGAATTAATTACAAATGGAGCTATAACTATAATATATGTGAGATCAAATAAGAATTTGCCTGATCCACTTATGAAGCCATTAGGTAGAGATGTAGTACAACAAACTTGTGAAGGGATGGGGCTGAGACCCTTAAAATAAATGCAAGGAATGGGAACCCCACTTTGTGTTAGTATACACTCTAACAATATAAGTTCAATGGGTAATAACAAGTTACTTGTATTGTTCAAGCACTGATCTCCTCTTTAGAAGCCCTACTTTTATTGTACTACTTACTGTTATGTGGAGAGTTGAGAAGTTGTTAAATGCTTGTTATAACAGGGGCATAAAGACAAACTTCAAATTGCATACTGTTACATGAAGAGGTTGACTAATCTTAATGGAATTATTAATGTATAGAGTAGCAGGGACATAGTAACTAATTCCACCTATATGAATATTGAAGTGGTGCCGCTTCTAGCAAGATTTAAAGGGTTGATCTAGTAAATATTCATGAATTCAGGATGAGCGCATGGCCGTAAACGTGCTAAAGCGAATATTGGATTTTCTAAGCTACTAGATAACAGGGTGTGTGTGGTATTTTCGATTTTTGCAGAAGGAGTTGTGGTTCAAATCTTAAAGATATCAATAACTTCATCAAGACTTTAAAATACTTACACTAAAGGAAAGTTCAAATCTGTATAAGATACTTTCTATCATGCACAACTGTTATGAAGTGAAATAACAAACTAGTGGGAGATTGTAAGATAGTTTGTTATTAAGAGTTGGAAGTGGGATTCTTCCCACATCGGAAAAGAAAAGTTCTTGTTGGAACTTTTTAAGAAATTGTCCATTTTATGTCTTTGATTTAGGACACATACTTTTAAGTGTGTGCAATTAAGTACACTATATATTTATATATTATATAATCAACGACTTGGACTTGGACTTGGAGCTTGGGCGCGGGGCGGGTCGGATCCTAAAGTTAATTATTTTTATTTTGTAACAGTAAATTAATTTACTTGAATTTTAAATTCAAAATTCGAATAAAAAGTTATGTCTGTTTGTGAAACAAGACATCTTTTCTGAAAGGGTCTGTTGGTTGCCTATAAATACACAAGAATTCTAACGAATTGGCATAGAAAATCACAAGTGTTATTGAAGGCTTTGTTGTATCCTGAAGAGAATCGTTTCACGCCTCAAAGCCATTTTTGTATATTAATTTTCTAACATTTATTTGATATTACTAGTCATGACACAAAATCTAACCAAGACGTGATGGCACATAACTTAACCCGCTAAGTAAGACGAGCTGTATAGCTTACTACCATAATGAGACTCATCAATATTGTTAATAATACTGCGAAAGAATTCAATATATCTATCTCAATGACTGGTAGTACTAGTCATGAACCTCTAAGGTTAGATTTACAAAAAAGTTATGAAGATTGTTTACAACATATGTTTGAAGTTTGCATTAACAGAAAAGAAATCCTAAACTACAATGAACAAAAGGTAGCACGAATCGGGTACGCTGCTACATCTCTAATGCAAAGCCTCGTGTTCCATAGCCACTGAGCTTTAGAATCTACGCACAAGATGCAGAAGTGTAGTATGAGTACAACCGACCCATATACTCAGTGAGTATCTTGATTAGTCTCAGAAAAGTAGCGACGAGATTTTTAAGTCAAAAGATACTCACTTTGCAAAACCTGTGCAACTCAATAATATGTATAATACAGAAAAAAAATATTCCAGAAAGACAATTATAGAATAAAGAATATCAACAGCAAAGGGCACAACTGGGATAGGTTAATAGACAAATTCTACCATGTAGACATATCCAACAAATACAACTTACACCAACCCCGTTCACAAAAAGGTATGAACCATATAACGTTTTAGGAGCTGCACTATTATCCACCTTGTCCAAGTGCATTTGGAGGAGAACGTCGTGGTAATGTTTTATACTAATCGTGTGTTCTATTTTACAGGAATGGTTACTGTTACAATGCCGCCCTACCTTTGGATACAAATTAAATGGGTGGTATTAACAGTGCATGATCATTACATTGAAGGCGTATTGATGGTGGGCACACGAAAGTAAGCTTGGATTAAACTGGGAGTTCATGGGATATACATCATTAATTACTTTAAGCCCCAAACTACTAGGGACTCTGACGGGATCATCGCTAAAGCTAGTGCATTAAAGGCTGAAATTGTGCATTTTTCTACTACTAATTAAACAAAACTACAGTGTGCAACTAAGGAGTATGACACGCAACAAAGATACACACCGGCAAGCTCATGCAATACTGCCCAGATGTTACAATAATCTTTCAGATATGTTGGCTACATTGCTAGGACATCATTCTGTTTGACACAGTTTTGAAGACCTAAGGTTAATGAGTACAACAGGAAACGACCATAAGAACTTGATAACAAGAAATGGTTCTACAAACATAATGCAAACACTGCCCATAAATGATTGGACACACGATGAACATGTACATGCTGGGGCCTCAGGAATACAAAAAAGAATCACACACGCCATCAAGCAGGAAAAGTGCAGATTCACGAGGGAAATCTTAACTTTGGAATGATGTAGTTATGAACGGATTCACAAAATTTCTGCCGCGCCAGTTTGAGTATTATGCTCAAAAGGAGATTCAACCTGGTCATACGAATGAATCAACAAGTACTGGGGATATTCACGTTGCAAGTTCTATGCCCAGTGAATTGGGCTTTGAAATGGCTATGCAATTGGAGGAGAATTGTCACGACCCTAACCCCAAACGTGGTCATGATGGCGCCTCTCGTGAAGACAAAGCCAGCTGACACATCTCCAATTCGAAGTCAAACAACTAAACAGCAAGACATATCTCCAATTCGAAGTCAAACAACTAAACAGCAATAAAACATGCTAAAATGTGATTTAATAATTTCTAAACAGCAAATAACACCAAAACAATGCAGAAGTACAACCCAAACACAGCCCAATCGGTGGTATCACTAGTCATGAGCATCTATTAGAGTAAAAATACAACTACAAGGTCTGAAATATACAAAATAGGACTGATGAACGAAAAGAGAGAAAAATGGTGCTACAAACGTTGACAGCCACCTCGCTAAACTCCGATAACCCTACCTCTAATCAGCCAAATACCCGCTACCGGGTGCAAAAATACCAGCATTTGCACATACAGTGCAGAGCGTAAAGTGAGTACTCCAACTCAGTGAGTAATAAAGGTAAATAACAACTGAACAGAAAGAAATCACGTAAAGCAACCAACATGCTGTATAGAAGCAGTGTAAAACCCTTTTGAGAAAAGCAGCGGAGCTGTGAAATCTTCAGAAATATCTTAGCGCAATTTAAACCTCTTTTGAAAATGACTTATCCAACGCTTACGCAATGATTGCAAAATAGTTAGTGCCGATAAGCACAGAAAATCCGACCCTCGGGCACAAATACCACAGTATAACTGTTAAAATGACAAGTAAATATGAAAGATGAACACATAAAAGTTCGCCCCTCGGGAAATATCTCAGAACAGTACCAGCCCCTCGGGCTACCTCACAATCACTCGTATCAGCCCCTCGAGCTCACTCTTAGAATAGTATCAGCCCCTCGGGCTACCTCACAGTCACTCGTATCAGCCCCTCGGGCTCACTCTCAGAACAATATCAGCCCCTCGGGCTTATTCTTAGAACAATGGGTACCCATACTCACTATGGGTGTGCAGACTCTAGAGGGACCCCTTACGGCCCAAGCACTATATCAAGCCACCTCGTGGCATCATCAGTCGGCACTCGACCTCACATCACTCGGCACTCGGCCTCACATCACTCAAGCCACCTCGTGGCATATAAATGTATCTCAGGCCCTCGGCCTCATATCACTCAGCATATCCTCACATATGGCCCTCGGCCTCACTCAATCCGAAAATCATCACAAGCACCTCGGGCATTAGTAAAACAGTAGTTCACCGCCCAAAACTTCATGTAGAAATATCATTTGAGTTTCAAATCTGAGTAAAAGTGGCTCAGTTTGTAAAGCAGAAGATATCAACAGGACTGAGTTCAAGTAATAGATCAAAACAGTGATAAAAATCCCCGAAGGGTTCAAATAATTGGCACGAAGCCCAAATATGACAATCTGTCCAAAACATGGTGATAACAAATAATTTTTAGTCAAATACGCGGTAAAATCATCAATTGGGATGGACAAAGTCACAATCCCCAATAGTAAAAGACCCCAAGCTCATCATCCAGCGTGTGTCTCACCTAAAAATAGAACTACGATGTGCAATCAGGGGTTTCAAACCTTCGGGATATCGTTTACAATCATTAATCACCTCGAACCGGCAAAATCTCTATCTCGCAATGCCTTTGCCCCTCCAATTGGCCTCCACGCGCGTCGAATCTGTCCAAAATCAAAACGAATACATCACAATATGCAAAGGGAACAAAGCCCAAGGAAAAACAATCAATAACGGCCAAAACCCCGAAATTACCAAAACTCGAGCCGCGGTCCCACTTCTCGAAACTGGAATTTTTTTACATCATTAGATTTCTTATCACCTAACGAGTTCATACATATCAATAGTTCTCAAATCCGACCTCAAATGGTCCTTCAAATCCCAATTTAAAAATTCAAAATCGCAATCCCTAGTTCTTCCATTTTTAGCTTAAGTTCCATGCATTTCTAGGTTAATTTCACAATAGAATCACGTTTTAGGTTCAAAAATCTTACCTCCAATCAATTCTCCTTGAACCCCTCTTCAATTTCCCTCAAAGAGCTCTCAAAATACTCGGCCATGAAGGAAAAATGGCTCAAAATCATGGATGAAATTGTTTCTAAACTTTCTGCCCAGCTCTGCGATTCGTTCATCGTGATCGCGGCCTAAGCCTCGCGATCGCGAAGAGAAAAATTCCAAGTTCCAAAAATAAACAATGCAAATGCGATAAGAGCCCTGTGAATGCAATGCTTCCACTTTCAAAACTATGCAAACGTGAGTCCTTAGCTGCGAACGCAAAGAGAAAATCCACAGGACCCTAGGTCATCATATGCGAAAGCGATCATTACCATGCAAACGCGAAGGACAAGATCAAGGCCCTCCGCGAACGTGAGTCTTCAAACGCGAACGTGAAGCACAAACTCAGGCCAACCAAAAATCCCCCTATGGGATCATGACTCAACCTACGCGATCGCGAAGGCCAAAAAATCATCTGCAACTGCTCCTCAAATTCTGCAACATTCTCAACATAAAAATTGGTTTGATTGACCATCCGAAACTCACCTGAGGCCCCTGGGACCTCAACCAAAAGCACCAACACATCCTAAAACCTCATTCAAAGTTGTTCCAATCATCAAAACATATCAAAAAATACCAAATCCTTCAATCCACATCGAATTCAAGCCTAAATTTTTCTAAGAACTACCGAAACACGCTTTCGATAAAAAATCGAACCAAACAACGTTCGGATGTCCTGAAATTTTGCACACACATCCCAAATGACATAATGAAGCTACAATAACTCTCGGAATTCCACTTTGACTTTCGAAAAAATCTTACCTACCAACCGAATATCGCCAAAACACTAACTTCGCCAATTCAAATCTAGTTCTACTCTGGACCTCCAGAACCCATTCCGATCACGCTCCCAAGTCAAAAATCACCTCCTGAAGCTAATTGAACCATAAAAACTCTAATCCGAGCTCATATACAAATAAGTCAACTCTTGGAACATTTCAAATTTAAAGCTTTCAACTGAGACTGTTCTTTCAAATTCATACCAATTTTCGTAAAATCCAAAATCAACGATCTACATCAGTCATAACACATTACACGGGGCAAGTCACGCCCGAGAACTGACGATCAAAGTGCAAGAGCTAAAAATGACCGATCGGATCCTTACATACTCCCCCACTTAAACACTTGTTTGTCCTCGAACATATCCGGAGTTGTTCTAAAAACCAACCAATCGCTGAATAACCTTACTATGCATATACTCGGGGGTGATCCCATGTCACCTTCTCCCATATAGATCCGATAACACATTGCAACTGAAATTACACAATCCAGTCTGGCCCATAAGCCATAGAACCACATTTCCACTTATGAAACAACCAATGCAATTAGAACCTTACACATATACTCTGAATAGACCCAAACCAGCTGTAATAACCCATGCCTGCAACCACGAGATCAATCCCATAATATACCACATAACTCAAACACTCGTAGAGATAACTTCTATTCACAACAGGTCCCCACAACTACCGAATACTGGTAAAAAACCTCTTATCAACTAAAGTCTCATCCCAACACTTTCATATACTGCCAATGATAACTAAAACATGCGGTAAGCCATAACCATTTCTCAGGTCAACCATTCACGAAGCCACTTCTCCTTGGCAATGACCATAGCAATTTTCCGAGCCAAACCTTCATATTATCTTTCCAACATGCTGAAATCGAATCTATTCGTATTCATTAATGATCCTAATGATCTCCTCTAATCCAACACACTACTCTGGTGGCATGACATATCAATACAAGCCTAAGCCACAACTTGCATAATACGCTCAAATCATGAAAAAATGACTCAAATGAAATAGCTGTACCTCAAGCTCACCAGTACCACCACAATAAAAGGCCGAGAACCCGTCTCGCATCATAGAAATAGAACACACGAATATAACCCGCAACGTCATATCTCCACCTAGCTTCGTTGCAATGCACAATCCCATCAAACACGGATCCACATGAAACACCTCAAGTCACTATGCTCGAAAGTGACAACCACGCACAATTTGTTGTCGGGAACCCAAAGAAAGTCACTATACCCACGGTGAATACAAATAGCATACGTCACGCAATCCAATAAGACATAACCAATACGCCACTCACTAAGCAACGCCCAATTTCTCTTCCCGCTTGAATTCCACTAAGAGACCTCAATTGAACTGCACCATATGTGCCTAAAACCAACAAACCACAACATCTCGCAATACAGAAAGGTGACTTTACCAGGATATACTCCAATGCACCTCACTACTCAACCATCAATTGGTTCTTCGAAATATAAAACCACTCTACCAGGATATACTACAATGCACCTCGCTACTCAACCCGTGGCATTTTTGGCATAGCTTGTAGCGCAATAGTCCAGAATGTCCCAACACGAAGACAACCAGTCTGAACCCCAACATCACATCCAAAATCTAACACACTAACAAAGAATGATCCACTCAGCCTCCAAATCCCGATAATCACTAAACAGTGCCGATACACATAATCCGCAACCACAACATAGCCTGAATATGGGAACTTCCATCTTCAAATCCACATAGCACATGAATCACCATATCCGATCCCAATTTTGCCTTCTGAATACATGCCATTACTCTAATACCTAATCATTTCAAAAGAGATACTCAAAAATTCTTCTGTGCCACCAAGAAACTCGAATATCAGCCAGAAAGTGTAGCAATACTGCCGGAGTGCCATCAACTTAATCACATCGCCCTTTTTCTGAAACACATACTCTCGTCAAATCAGTTCCAATTAGCAATACCATTTCCTTAATCATCTGAGGCTACCCGCTGCCTAGGATTTTTATAAAATTCCTTTCAGAGCTGAACTGTAACTTTACGTATGCAGGTCTCGATCCTCCACAACATCCCGCACATGCCACACCAGCCTAGGATAAAATGAGAAATTTATCTCCCGTCCAAGCCATAGACATCTACGTACTTAACTAGTCAATAACTTCCATTGGTCCCATCTAGAAGAAAAATCACTATGCATTCTCATGCTCCACATGCCCATAGAAAATATACATCTCCAGATTGCAGAAAAACCATCAAGAACTCTCTGAGTTCCCCTTGCACAAATCAGACCTGCCAGGACAGAATCCTTCTAACTCGACCAAGCTAAGCAAGTTGTCAAAATCTAGGAGCATTGACACAAAATACATGTAAGAACTCATTACCTCGAATACACACAAGGAACAAATCATATCCTTACTATGTCGGTCCGGTCTAGTACCAAACTACCCCATCTATCTAAATTTCCTTCTAGTTCTTCTTCAACTTGATACATCCTTTTTGTTGTAGCACCACAATTCCTCAACTCAGACTTACCACACGGAACCAAGCATAAAGCCACACCGTCTAAGGCTCATAAGTCGCTGAATACTTTCTTAAACATTCCCAAAAGTACCACATTCCAAAATACTTTACTTTGAAGAACTCCCTGCGAATCTAAATCTGCTATCTTTAATTCTTTAATTCTATACTTATGATAAATAAAGTGATTGAATTTAATTATAAGAATTTCTCCAATAGCCATTGTTCTATTTATTTTCAAGAGTCCGATTCTTAAGTACTTAAGAACCTTTTATCCAGCAAGAGTACTAATTTCATTAAGATTTCTATGTGAAGAAGTGTTGTTCTCAAGTAAGACTAACATTATTAAGAAAATTGACCAAACCCCCGTCAATTTTGCATTGTAGGAGTGAAAGATTTAGTTAACTTATATTTTTTATTTGGCAGAATGACCTAAATGGCACCTATACTTGTGTCACTTTGTCATGCCGGTCCCCAAACTTAACAATTTGCCAACCAAACCCTTCTACCGTTAAAAATTGAGCATTTTAAACCCCGCTTAACCTATGTGGCATTTTTTACTCAAGTGCGTGTGCTGCAATCGTTTAAGGAGCGTGAGGCCTATTAAAAAGGCACAAAGAGCCATTTTTTGGCTGTCATCTTCTTCCCGACTGTTCATGCTCCATTGTTGAACAAAAGTGAGCTTTCTCTTTGCTTTTTTCTCTCTCCAACATTTTCTGTCCAATTCTTTTTTTCTCTCTCTTTAAAATCATAGTACTTGTAATTGTTTTGGTTTTCATCTTTCCTTGCAGTCCATAAAGCAAGTTTTTACGTCATGTGATGACTTTCTACTGAAGAAGCAGTTCTGTTATATCCTTGCTCGCCATGTAAGTTCTCCGTTGTGTGCGCTATTTTGGATTATCAAAAGATACCAGCACGTAGAAAAATCATTTTTCTTCCTGTTTCTTCAATAGACGTTCGCCGGCGACCTGTCAAGCCTTTTTACTCTTCCAAAGATGACGTTTCCGCCGACGAACCTCTCAAACCCCACAAACAAACCCAACAAATTTCCTCTCCTTAAGCATCTGATGCCCTTCACTCCATTGTATCTAACCAATGGTTTATTTTTCACCATGTTTTTCTCTGTCATGTATTTCCTTCTTGTCAGGTGGCGTGAGAAGATTCGTAATTCGACGCCTCTCCATATGGTCACATTTTCTGAATTGGTCGTTATGGTTTCATTGATCGCTTCAGTTATATATCTGTTAGGCATTTTCGGGATCGGAAAATACCAGTTGTGCAGGTGACCTTGATGAAGAGATGTGTGCGGGTGATGAAGAGAGAGAAGGACTGCAGGAAATTTTTAATCTACCATGTGACGTGGCAGCCAACGTGGAAGAAATTGTGTTATACGCACTGACATCCACCTGTCATAAGCATTTATTATATACGGTTTAAAGGAGTATAAGGGTTGGTTGGCAAATTGTTAAGTTTGGGTACCGGCATGACAAAGTGGCGAAAGTATAGGTGCCATTTAGGCCATTCTGCCTTTTTATTTTTAGATATGAATCTAAGTGAGTGTACTCTCATAAACTGCAACAGAAGTGACTTTTTGTGATTTTTGTATCACATTTTGTTCAAGTTGCAATGTCTGGAGGGTGTCCTATTTTTGTGTGTTGTAAAGGATGTAACACACGACTTGTTGAAACACATCATAGTTACTAACAGATAAAGGTTAGATATTCTTATTGCATATTTAATCCTATATAGACATAGTTTTTGAAGATATTAACGCTAAACCTTACTTTAAGGAACAAAACAAGTCCACACTAGGAATATAAAAGCTTGTTCGAGCAATAGGTGACTGCTTATATGGGAATAAGCATGTATTATTTGATATCTTAAGATCAGAGTTATTATTATATATTGTGCACATGGGACTTCTTGATTTCTGCATCACCCTTTATTTTATAACGTAGTATTTTGAGTTGTCTTCATAGTGTTTCTTTAAGATAAATTTATTTTGTATAACAATAAACTAACTTTTATCAAATGTCTTATTCTTTTCTTTCTATGTAGAACAATAAGATGGCTTGGACCCTGGTAGTAGTCATGAATTATCACACTTTGTGATGTGTAAGTATGTAATCGTCTGGTAATGCTAGTTCATTATTAAGCAGATTTCCCTCCTTAAACATGTGCCACCACAATTAATACTTTCATGTATTTGACCTTAAACATTGTTGTACGCATATGATATAGAGATATGAATTTTTTGCATTATTAGCACGCTATAACAAACAATTCATCTTTGTTTGTTTCAATTGCAGGAAGGCAAAGCTAATGAAGAGAAAAAAGAAAATGTAAATGAAAAACTTAAGCTTGGAATATTCAAAAGTTTCTATTGGTTGGAACAAGGAAATCTTACATGCCCCTTATATAATGGGGTGGCCAAGCTTACAACAATTGGATCAGTTATAAATTGTCTTGGGCTTAAAAAGAGGGCCAGTTATTTATTAGGAGATGAAGGATGTTAAATCAGCCGTGTATTAGAAAAAAAACCTATAGCTAAAGGGATAGAAAATGGGAATTCTAATAAATACTAGTTTTAGATGTTTAGTGTGTGTAAAGTATTATCATGATACATACATTCGATGTTTTATTTAAGATCATTGTTAGGACACATTTTAAGGAATTTGCTTTATTAGTTAATGTAGTACACAATATTTTTTTTCCTGAAAGTTCATAGCAAGTGTGCGCATTTGAATGTTGTTTGGTTATTTTTGGTTGATGTAGTGTTTAAGCTCTTCATATTATAGCAATAATCTCAAAAAATTTGAAATTATTGGATATATTTAAAAAAAAATTTAAGGAAGGCTGCCAAAGCCACGCATAAAAAGTGTGCCTTATAAGTTATCAAAGGCCACATTTTGAAAGTGTTGTTGCAACACTTGATAGCGTTGTTGTAAGTGGTACGTGAAAGTGTGGCTTTGTATAGGCCACACTTTGAAGCATGACGTCTGACCAACACTTGAAAAGTGTGGTCTTAGGGAAAATGTTACGCTAGTTTAGGCCACCCCTTAAAAAGTTGTCTAAAGACGAAAAGTGTGACCTTTGATCAAATGCTACACTTTCTGATAGTTTACGCCACAATAATTAAAGGCCTAAAATATTGTAATGCATGTTTGAACTAGTCTATAATGTAGTACCAATGATGAGTGCAATACTCAATGTCGGTAATAGATTTGATGTACTTTTTATGGTTTAGCTTGCTTCACAATCACAATATCCACCCTTGTCGCTGTGTACCTTGACACAAAAATTATATCCACCCTTAACGCTCCGTGCCCGGACACAATGATAATATCAATCACAATATCTAGTACCAACACCTAGGCACTCCACCCAATATGTCCATGATTATAGGCTAGATTCAAGTAATTTGGCGTCTGATTATTCCCTAGCTTGATTATGCTTCAATGTTCTAATATTATTAAATGATGATAAATGAGCTCTAATGGTGTATTTTACACTTTGCAAGAGTGACTGGCATAAATGATGACTTAAGACTAAAGTTGGAGCTAAATTGAAGCAAGAAAAGTCCCTAGGAGCTGAGTAGGTGAGATGACGAGAGAAAGAGGCGCTAAAATGGAAACCCGGACTAGCGCATCCACTAGCACGACCACGCTAGCCTAGTTAGTCGAGGCGGAATGATAGGGCATATGTGGTCACTAGCGCGACCACGCTAGCCCAGTTCCGGAAAACTATACTTCAGGGTAAAATTGGAAGTTCAGGAGTAACCCACTTAACATATAGAAGGTCCAGCTCGCCCAAGGTAGCCATAACCAAGGTTTTCAAGCTGGTTTATGCTCTAGGATGGACGGAAGAAGAAGGGTGTGAAGAACAATCCAACATTAGAGTTTTTCTATCTCCTTTTAATTCTTGCAACTCTTTATTATGATTAACTTTGTATTTCTATCTTATTTTGTTGTGAGTAGCTAAACACTTATCTAGGGTGGATGAAATCAATTGTTGGTTGAATTTTTTACTCAACTTGTTATAATTGAGCCGGATTTATTCTATGATTGTTCAACTATATTTTGTATTGAATGGGACCTTGATTAATCATGTCTTATTACCTTATATTATTTGAGAAAGAATATTAGGTTAGATTGTTGTTGATTAAAACCACTTTTGGGTAAATGAAGAGATTGATTGCTTGAACTTAAAAGTGGGTTTAGAGATAGCAAAACATTGGTGGGATAATTTAGAGCTGTGCAAATTGTCAGCTGGAGTAGTTTGAGAGAATGCACTATTAAATTATTGTCGTTGATCGAGAGATAATTATGATAAGTCATAGCTTGTAATCCTCTTAGACAATAAGGCTAGATTATAGCTAAAGAGCCAAGACCTAAACTAGCAATAGAGGAAATCACTGCTCTAGACCTTTTTACCATCGAATTATCTTTAATCTAGCATATCGTCATTCCAATATTACTTGAAGTAGTTAAACAAAATCCAAGATTGATTGATAAACGTCTTGCGCCTAGAAATTGGTTGATTTATAATAGCTTTGCCAAAGAGTTATATTAGATAGGTTAGATCCCTGTAGATTCGACTCCGGACTTAAACTGGATTATATTTGCAACGACCGCTTTGTCTCTTAGAAGGCATAGTTGGGTGTGATCAAATTTTGACACAATTGTCGGGGAATCTAACGGTGTTATTTGTTACAACTCTTACAAGTAATGCTAGAATTATTCATTTAACTCAATTTTCGAAGGTGCTAGCCAATTTTTTCATTAAAATTCTCACATTTAAACTCTTGTGAAATTCAGGTATATGCCTAGAAATTCTTCGAGGACTGGAGAATTGCTTGAAATACTATCAGGCACCGAGAAAATATTCAAGGTATTGAACCGTGTTGATCCAACACCAACCACAATAGCTTGAAATGATCATAGGTGTGAGCACGTGATTTTTACCCTAAGCAAATTATTCCGAAAATGTCAAATAAAATGATTTTACAATTTTAAAAATTATGTTGCATTCCTTTATTAATTGGTCACATAATAACTCATATTAAAAATATAAAATATGCATATGCATTAAGATTTTTTAGATTTTACATTTTTTAGTATTAATGCATTTTTGAAAAAAACAAATGGAGGAAAAATCAAAAAATTAGTTCCTTTTAGCTTTTTAGTGTTTTAATTGAAAATTACTACAAAATGGTTATTAAATAATTTTTAGAGTTTAATTAGAATAATTGCTAATTTTAATTTCGATTTTATAAATCAGAAAAATACAAAATATTATATAGATATATATATA
>MU738628.1:55723-123021 GCA_026770625.1 Nicotiana glauca | reverse complement strand
AAATTATAAATTAATTATGATCTCAATCTAAATATCAAGACCCAAATTTTTTGATTTTGAAAGAAGAAAACTAAAAAATTTGAGATAAAGAGAAATGCTTATATTATGTAAATTTTGGAAGCTTTTTTTTTAGTTTTCTTGTTAAATATCACCGATAACATAATATAATATAGGAAAAAATAAACATAATAAACGATAAATAGAAAATTGGGGGTAGCCAAAAAGGAAAATGACCGGAAGAAAAGAAATAAAAGCACAACGAAATGGAAAAGTCCGACAAAGTTCAAGATAAATTCGAACTTGAATTTTACACACGAGAAAAGCTTTCAAAAAGGTCTACCGATCATGGCACCTTTGTTTAGTTTACGGATGGGGGTGATAAGATCATATATTTAACCTAGTTTATATTTTTTTATACATAAATATATAATAATTTTACCAATCGAACGGGTGTCATACCACCCCCAACCAGAAGGGTGGATCCGCCCCTACTTCACGTTGTCATCAAAAGAGCACGTCTCATTTTATAACTAAGAATGGTGATTCTCTTATTAATTCGTGAAAATAGAGAAATACAATTTCATATATTCAACAAGAAAATATAATTATTTCGAATGCATCAGGTATCTTTTTCTGGTTTCCTAGAATTTACGGCTGCAACATATTGGTGGTCCAACAATAAATAATTTAAGGAACTACTTCGGATTTTGTGAGTACTATAGTAGCGCAAAATGAAAATAAATATTCAATCTGTTTTAATTTAAATGAGATAGTTTAATTCGGCATGAAATTTAAGAAAAAAGAAGAAGATTTTTAAAATTTATAGTTTTAACAGCTTAAGGTAAAAAAATTTTAAGGCCATAATATTTATGTGATTATAAAAGATTCTTTTTACAAATAAAGTAGATAAAATAAAAAAATTTAAAATTAAATTATTTTCAAATTTAAAAATATATTATTTATTTTAAAACAGAATAAAAAAAAAGTAGTTTCCTTTAATTTGGAACAGAGTAAGTAGGAGGCAGGCAGTGATGGTTGGAAAAGACACATCAAAGAGGTTGGGGGGAGTAAGTCCACCTGAATGCTACATGGAAGTCTCGTTGTTCATAATTGTTAGAAACTTGGGCCAATGGGCGTGGATATCACATGATGTGTGACTCACTGGTCCCCTTAAAGTTAGGGCACCTCAGCTTCCATCACTTTTGCCTCCCTCCACTTCAAACAAGAAGTTTTATATTGTGTTTCATATAACTTATATTAATTGTATAAGATTTTTTTATTTTATAAATTTAAGAATATTAATCTTATACTTTTAAATTTATAAAATTGTGAGATAAAAAAGTTACCTCATACAATTAATATCAATTGTATGAGACACAAAATAAAATTTTTTAAGGTTATCACAAAGTGAATTAGGTCGAAATGACAGTCCAATAAGAAAGAGATTACCCATCAAACATATCATCACAAATTTTAATCTAAAAAAAAAATTGGATTAAACTTGTTATACTATTCAAATTTAATACTTATTGAAATTTTAAAAAATTTTAAACATAAATTCAATAAGCTGATTCATAAATTCAATAGAGGCCATTCCTTTCTTTATCTACACGGCTGTAGCAGGCAGGCAGTGCCCCCTCTCCCCTTGATTCATGTTGACACTTTCTCTATCAATTAACTAACAAAACTAGAGACAGATACACGTGAGCTGACCCCCACCTAGATACCAACCTTTTTTTCCTCTTTCCCTACCTTACACATCATCTCATCATCATTAAACACTTCCAACTGAATTATCATTATCTTTCTCTTTTTGTTTGCTAAAAAGATTTTAAAAGATTTGGTGTGCTATCCTTTTCTAACTATTCCCTTCTCCCTTTTAATTTTCTCTCTATACATGATGGATAATGCTTCAAGCATGCATCTGTCTAATCATTTATTATCAAGTGGTGTACAACATCATAATATTCAAAGAATACATTATCATCTTCATCTTCTTTGTCTAGAATTTTTCGGTCCGTCCAAGATTTAATTCCTTTCTGATAATTATACGAATATGTAATTCACACAAATATCGTTTGTGATAACACCCGATCGAATCATCTTCTCATCACAATTTTTTCCTTTTCTTTTTTGGCCTTTTTGTCTTTTGGGAGCTCCTTTGCCCGAATCATGAGACACCAATAATTGAGACAATACGAGAAAAAGCAGAAATGTACACGAGTTAAATTAAAAATGTAGAAAGAAATAAAACGAAGAAAAGTTCAACAGATCTAATATAAATAATAATCCATCCATATGTATTATATTCCTTAACTATTTACAGACTTATATAATATGATCATAAGAAACAAATTAAAATGATTGATTAGTGACCTTAATTCTAACTCTACACATACAACTGCACTAGCCAGTTGATTTCATACAAGCCCTTAACCAAAAAAAGTGGCGGCTTTGGGAGATCATATTCTAAAGATGATATTGATATCGAGTATATTATATAATTTATATATGCCCTCTAATTAACAAGCTGCTGATGGATTGGTGAAGGAATTGTAGAAGTGAGGCTTCTGAGCCAAAGTGAAACGATTCTTCGAAGGATTTTCTCCGACGCCGCCGATCCTCTCGCAAGAAGGACACATGGTTAACGTGGCCGCCGGCAGCTGCATGTACAAAGGTTGCGCTATTTTTACAGCCTTCAGTTCTTGCAATTCCTTATGAAGCCTCCTGTTTTCCTCTGTTAGCGTCTCGCAACATTTTTTCAGGAACTCACAGTCTACCTCTGTTTGCTTCAGCTTTGTTCTGTAAAAAGAAACGATTCCTTCAATTTTATGTTTCCTTATTTTCTAATACTAGAAAAATATATATATTTAAAAAAAAAAATCGTTAGTCCTAGCTACCTGGCTCTTCTGTTCTGGAACCAGACTTCAACCTGACGAGGCCTTAGATTCAGATCCCTGGCTAAGTCCTGTTTTTGCTTCTGCATAATTAGAAATTAGTTGTGAGATAGGGTAGCAGTGCGTACAGAAATAGATCTATATTATATAGTAAATGTTAGGTGTGCGTATACCCATCAAAAGAAAGAAAATATATAGGGAAATAATAAAGAAAAATAGAAGGAGATGCTTAATTACAGGATTGAGAGTACTGTGTTGCTTGAAGCTTTCCTCTAAAAGAGCAGATTGTGCTTTAGTGAGCCTAAGTTTCTTCCTAGCGTTAGAACCATCATCATCTTCATCGCTAACTCTGGAGGAAACTCTCTCTACCTCAGTCGTTGTCTCTTCACTGCCAACATCTCTCTCCCTTTTCACGCTAGCATTAGAGTAGGAGGAAGCTGCACTGTCTTGTCGATACAAATCGGCCGATTGATGATCATTCATAACCTTCTTACCTGCCTGCTGCTGTTCATTATAGGTAGGATCACCGGAAAGGCTTAACGTTAGTGACGGTTCAAAGCCAAGAGACGGCCCTTTGCCGGCCAGTAGTATTTTTGTTGATTTCTGATCAACCATTGTGGAAAAGCCTAATCCTAAAACCAGGCCTGTGCTAGAAATATCATCAAAACTACCCATCTCTATATGTGTGAAAAGAAGACCAGTACTGAGGAGGAATGTTGAATTGAAAAGAAAAAGAAAGCAGTGTTAACTTTAGTTTTTCTTGTGAGGAATGGTGGAAAAGAGAGGAGGAGTTGTGGGATATATATTGTAAGAGACTGGGGGCTACCGAATTAGGCGTAGCGCTTGGGTTTGTTGAAAGGGAACTGAGGAATAAGACTTTTGTGTCTCTGTTATGGGGTGGGGTGTGTGGTAAGTGGGTGGGTGGATGGGTGTTCTATCTATCTATTTATGATTAATAATAATCAAAGGAGTGAATAAGTAGTGTGTAGGAATTATTAAAAGTCCATTTTTTCACTCCTCATAGGTTGACCATTTAAACCCCCACTAACGTAAGTGTTATCTCTCTCCATTATAATACTAACCAAAAAGCGAGGAAACTAACCCTCTCTCCCCAACAATTTAACCAAACAAGGATACGTTCTCTCGTTACTTGAACTTTTGGAATACCAAAAGAATAAATGCATAGAATGAATTACGTGGATTCACATGGAAATGGAGAATCATTCGTCTTCCCTTTGCCACTCATCACCATACCAATATTGCACTGCTGTTTATCACAAACACTGGCTTTATTCTCTTTCTTACGATTCATTGGCGTTTCTATCATATTTATTTACTTTATCCACTATTTACTTATACCATCATATTTCTGATTAATAATACATGTATCTATCATGAACCAACTTGTGTGTCAGCAGCCATGAGGCACCCATCACTAATGTTACTAATTAGGTATAGCTCCATAACCGTGTTAAATGTTAATCGTAATTCACCTAAGTAGTACTATTTTCTTTGAATTTTTATTGGAATATATAGTTAAGCGTACAAAATTTAGAAGTTAGTAAGATATGGGAACCGAATTGTACATGCTAAAAGTTAGAGTGTGTTAGAGTTATTTTAGTTACTTAGTAACTATATAGTCGGTAGTCTTGTACTTAATTAGCTCATTGAGCTATTCTTCGGTTCCAGTTATTTCTTCTCCAAGCTTTCTCTGCTAACATGGTATCAAAGCAGGACCCATCCCGATTTTTCGATGTTGGCCCCCCGTAATTGTCCACGCTCCAGATGTCCAGTCCTGGGCGTGAGAGGGGGTATTGAGTCCCACATCGACAATGAAGGAGATGGGTGGTCTCCTTATATGGCCTTGGGAAATCCTCACCTCTTGAGCTAGCTTTTGGGCTTGAGTTAGGCCCAAAGTCCATTTAACATGGTATCAGAGCTGTGAAGAACGATTCATGGATGCAAAGGCTCAATTCCATAAAATCGTTTCCTTAAACCTCCTAAATTGAAGTTCATAAATGTGTTCTTCATTTCCCAGCATATTGATAAACTTTATGCAAAATTAGGTTGATTTTGTTACTATTTTTCTTTGATTGTGTAATTTAATTGAGTTTGAGGTCATGCGTCAATAGTGGAGAAGACGATGATCGATTACACTCATCCTTTATTCCTGCAACCTTCCGATACCCCAGGACTGGTATTGATTCCAATTCAACTCACAGGATCTGAGAATTACGGCCTGTGGAGTAAATCTATGCGCCTTGCTCTAAAAACAAACCGTAACTTAGGGTTCATTACTGGAACATACATTAAAGCTTCATTTGAAGATGATCTATATGAGGAATGGGAGACATGCAATGCAATAGTGCATTCGTGGATTATGAACTCTATGTCGAAGGATCTGCTGAGTGGAATCATTTATGCATCCGATGCATATGTAGTTGGGAAGATCTTAAGCATCGATTTGATAAAGTGAATCGAGTGAGATCTTTCAATTGCACAGAGGAATTTCGAGGTTATCACAAGGATCTGACTCTGTTGCTGTGTACGTTACAAAGCTGAAGGAGCTATGGGCCAAATATGATGTGCTTGTACCTGATCCGAACTGTGGATGTGTGAAATCAAAGGAATATATTGTACATTTGCATCAACAGAGGTTGATGCAGTTTTTTGGACTGTTTGAATGATACTTATGACCAAGCTTGAAGACAGATTTTGATGAAAACGACTGAACCTACACTCAACCAAGCATATGCTATGATCACAAAAGATGAAAGCCAACAGTATATGGGTGGTAAAGTAATGGTAGAAAAGGTGGATCCTATGGCAATGTAAGTTGGAAGAGGTCAAGGTTTTCGAGGAAAGAAACAATTCCTACAGTGTGAGCATTTCCATATGAAGGGCCACACTAAGAAGAATTATTTCAAAATCATTAGAGAATATAGGAATAAAGGACCTTTCACTGCAGTCAACAATGTGGAAGGATCCGCAACCTCCAATTCACAGTGAGCAGCACGACAGAAAGGATATTACTTTTTTATTGAAGCACGGTACCAGCAGATACTTCACTTGTTCAATAAGGATTCAAATGTTGTTAATCAGACACAACAAAACATGGCAAGTAATATTGTATCTCTTGACTCAAGTGTCAATAATGACAATTGGATAGTCGACTCAGGGGCTACACATCACATATCATCTTCACTAGAATTACTACAAGATGTCAAGAATGTATATAGTTGTAAAAGGGAAAAGGTGAGATTACCAAATGGAGACAATACTGATGTTACAGATATTGGTAGTACACAGATTTCAGCAGATACTAAACTGGCAAAAATGTGTTGTATGTTCCTGACTTTAAGTTTAACTTAATGTCAGTTTCAAAGTTAACCAGGGACTTACAATGTGGTGCTCTATTCCTGCCAAAAATATGTGTCTTTCAGGACCTTTACAGTGGCTGGGTGAAGGGGATTGGTAAGGAAACTGGTGACCTTTATCTGATAAGAGGAAGAAGAACAGAACAAATTGTTGCTCATATCAATTAAGTGGAGAAGAACAAAGATACTGGAGAAATTTGTCACAAGAGATTAGGATATCCTTCATTGCCAGTAATGCAACATATTTTTTTATTTATAATAAAGTAGACAGTGCAATACACAATAAATGTTCTGTTTGTCCATTGGCTAAGAAACATAGGTTAAACTTCTCTATTAGTGAGCACCTAAGTACTAAGCCTTTTCAGCTTGGTCACATGGATGTATGGGGACCTTATAAGGTGGCTACACATGATAATACTTTCCTACAGTTGTTGATGATTACATTAGATCAATCTGGGTTTTTCTCATGTAGTTAAAAAGTGAAACAATCATATTTCTAAAACAATTCTTTTGCATGGTACAGAATCAATTTGGTATTTGTGTTAAGACAATTAGGACATGCAATGATAAAGAATTCTTTAACATCAGTGGAATATTTTCTTGCAAAATCATAGAGTAATTCACCAAAGTAGCTGTGTGCACACTCCCACACTAAATGAAGTGGCTGAAAGAAAACATAGACACATCTTAGACACTGCAAGAGCACTAAAATTTCAGGCTGGAATACCAAGTAAGTTTTCGGGGGAATGTGTGCAAATAGCTGTTTATCTCATAAACATACTTACTACTAGAGTATTAGGTGGTAAGAGCCCTTTTGAGTTGCTATATGGCAGATAGCTCTCACTAACACTTCTGAGAACTTTTAGATGTTTGTGTTATGCTACAAATGTGGTGAAGGAGGAAAAGTTTGGACCTAGAGCCATGGAAGCTGTTTTAATGGGGTATTCCATTACTCAAAAAGGATATAGACTGTTTGACAGAAAGACTAACTCTCTCTTTGTAAGCAGGGCTATCATATTTAGGGAATCAACATTTCCTTTTCCCATCTCACAGCACCAACAATCTGTTCCTACTAATCAATTCCCAAGTCACATAGATGATGCCTTTGAAATAATTTAAAGGGAAGAGATGATCACCATGGATCCAGACCTCTCAGATTCAACAAGTAAGGAATTCAATCAAATAGGTTTAGATGCAGATGCAACACGTGATGCAGATGGCAATAGTGGTGATGTAGCAGAACAAGCAGATACCACAGATGTAGCTGATCATGCAGATACACCAGGAAATATGGATTCACAGATGTCAACTAAATTTTCCCTAGCTAAACTTCTCATAGCACCTAGTGCTCCTACTTCATTTGCTCTCCCTAGACAGTCAACTAGAACAAAGACCCCCCTCTTTGGATGCAAGATTATCTGGTTGGTGGAAAGAAGAATTCTCAATGTCCTTATCCAATATCAAATTTCCTTTCTTATGATAATGTCTTACAGACATACAAGGATTACATCATGGCTTTCTCAACAATCATAAAACCACACAGTTTCATGGAAGCAGTGAAAGATGACAGATGGATACAAACCATAAAACAGGAGATTAAAGCTCTAGAGGACAATAAGACCTGGGTGGTGGACTTGCCACCTGGAAAATCCTCTATAGGATCAAAATGGGTCTACAAAATCAAGTACAAAGTTAATGGAGAGGTGTAAAGGTTTAAGGCTCGACTTGTTGCCAAAGGATAATCATAAAAAAGGCTTAGACTACCATGAGACTTTCTCTACTAGTTGCAAAAATGGTGACAGTTCGATCAGTCATAGCATTAGCTGCTTGCAAAGACTGGTCCCTCTATCAAATGAATGTCTTCAATGCTTTCCTACAATGAGACCTAGAGGAGGAAGTTTACATGGACTTACCACAAGGTTTACAAAGACTGAGGAGAACAAGGTTTGTAGGCTATTGAATTCCCTATATGGACTTAAACAAACATCAAAGCAGTGGAATCTTAAGCTCACAGAAGCCTTACTCAGTGCAGGCTTCAGGCAAAGTGCCTATGACTACTCCTTATTCACTAAGAGGTATGGAAATGAGATACTGATTATCCTAATCTATGTGGATTGCCTATTGCTAGCAGGAAGCAACATAGAACTCACTAATGAAGCCAAGTCAATACTGCATCAGAAGTTCAAGGTGAAGGATTTAGGTGAAGTGAGATATTTTCTCGGGATTGAATTTTGAGGTCTCAGAAGGGAATTATTCTTAATCAGAGGAAATACACTCTAGAAGTCATTTCAGATATGGGCTTAAATTGAGCTAAACCTGCTGTTACACCTCTAGAACTCAATCAGAAGCTGACTTCACTTGAGTATGATTAGGGGATTGGCAGTCAAAGCCTTGATCCTTTGATAGATGCCACAAGTTACCAGAAATTGATTGAAAAACTCGTGTATCTTACAGTCACTAGATTAGACATTAGCTATGCAGTACAAGTCTATAGCCAGTTCATGCAAACTCCCAAAAGATCTCACATGGATACTGCTACTCGTGTGGTCAGATACCTAAAATAGGAGCCAGGCATGCGAGTAATCATGAGAAGACAACAAGTTGATATCTTGGTTGGATTTTGTGACTCAGACTGGGCAACATGTCCAATGAGTGGAAGATCAGTTAGCGGTTACCTTGTTAAGTTTGGAGATTATTTAATTTCTTATAGGTAGAAGAAGCAACACACAATCTCTCGAAGCAGTGCTGAAGCTGAACACAGGAGTATGACATCTGCAGTAGCTGAGATAGTGTGGTTGAGAGGATTGTTTGCAGAACTAGGGACCCCAATCCATCAACCAGTTATCCTATTCTCAGATAGTAAGGGAGCAATTCAAATATCTGCTAATTCCATCTTTCATGAATGAACAAAGCATATTAAAATATGTTGTCATTTCAACAAGGAGAAGCTTAAACAAGGGATGCTACAAACACAGTATGTATCTATACGAAATCAACAAGCAGACATATTCACTAAAGGGATTGGCATCACCTCAGCATCGGTTTCTACTTAGCGAGCTTGGTGTATTAAACATTTTACACCTTTCAGCTTGAGGGGGATCGTATTGGAATATATAGTTAAGTGTATAGTGTTTAGAAGTTAGTAAGATATGGAGACCTAATTGTACATGTTAGAAGTTAGAGTTGTTAGAGTTATTTTAGTTACTTAGGCCTCATTTGTTTTTTTTAAGATTAAGATGTCTGAATCTGAATACACATCTGAATATCAAAATGTGTATTAAGATTAAGATATCTGAATCTGAATACACATCTGAATATATTAAGATGTATATTAAGATCTGAATAGAAATAATTAAGACTGTTTGATTTTTGACATCTGAATGTATAAAATTTATCTTTATTGAAAATTAATAAACATAAAATTCACATGAAATACTAACTAATCTAAAATTCTATTAATAAAATGTATAGCTTTTTAAAATACGATAGTTGCTGGTAGTGATGGCTAACATGTGAATGCCGACTAGAGGTGGTGGTTAGTGGTAGCTTTAGTTGACGACGGTGGTTCATGCTAGTAGGTAGTAGTGATTGGTAGTGGTGGCAATTATGATTGAGGATAGTGGTGGTGGGTGGTGGTAGTAGTTGTAACTGATGAAGGTGGTAGGTTGGTGGTGGTAGGTTATAATGATGGGTAGTGACGGCTGTGGTTGTTGATGGTGATGGGGTGGTCAGTTGTGCTAGTTGAGGTGGATGAGTATTGATTGTGGGTGAGAATGATTATGGTGGTCAGAGTGGTAGGGATAGCGGGTGATGATGGTCGATAATGGTGGCGGCTATGATTGAGGATGATGGTGGCGTCGTGGTGGTGGTGGTGGCATGGTGGTAGTTGATAATGGTAAGCGGTGGCGACAGTTAATAATGAATATGTGATATCATCTTAATGAAATTAAGTCTCTGTTATAGATCTTAATCATACAGACCTATTCAGACCTAATAAGTGGCTGTGAAGTAAAAAAAACAAACATACTTAACGATTAAGATCTGAATAATTAAGATTCAGACTTTAAAAACAAACGCACTTAATGTCTAAGATCTGAATGATTAAGATTCAGACCTACATTAAGTGCAAACAAATGAGGCCTTAGTAACTAATTGTTAGTTAGAGGTGTATATAGTCTGTAGTCTTGCACTCAAGTAGCTCATTGAGAAATTCTTCAATTCCAGTGATTTCTTCTCCAAGCTTCCGCAGCTAACAATTGTTCCAACTTGTATACCTGATATATAAACTGGGGTTACAGCTTCTCCAAGAATATTTATTTTGCTAGAAGTCCTTTAAGAACTCTTATGTTATTTAATTACCAACACTAAGAAATCATATTTTCAGTACTAAACTACTCCTATTAATTATTCAAGAACTAGATATACCGTCCTAGGTACACAATGTAAGTGTAGCTGAAAAAATATGCTCGTCTATTTAATTAACCGACAAAAAAACCCCTTGATGTGTTTAGCAGACCGAATCGATAAATCATATTTTTGCGTTGATTTATTAATCAGGAAACTAGTAAGAATAGAATATTTGCGTGTGTTTTGCAGGTGGATATATAGTGATGAGGTAATTGGTTTGAAGGTGAGATAGAGATGTTCCCTATATGTAGTGTAGAGCATGATGTTTTGTTTGGTGTTAGAGGAAAGAGGCAAAGCACAAGGGAAGAAAAGTAGGTAGAAGACATTATAGGGAGTTTCATAAGTGTAATAATGCCTGCCAGAATATGATTCATCAACTAGAATCCGGATCTTTGCTTAAGTAGAAAGTTGACGTACTGTGTTGTCTTTGGGGTTGTACAAACGAATCCGACAAACGTCATCATTCCGATAATTCGAGTCAAATCGAGAAAAAAAATCAGACTATAGCTTGGATTGATTTGGTTTGATGTTGGAAAAAAAAACCGTGTCATATTTGGTTTGGTTTGGTTTGATTTTAACTAAAAAAAAATCAAATCGAAACCAAACCAACCCGACATTATATGTATAAATTTTTTAAATATATTTAATACATAAAAATATTTATTGTATTGTAGTTTATAAATATTTCTTAAGTTTTTTCATTGTTTTATCTTTTCACTTATTATTTGAAGTTTGGTCTTATAAGTTCTGGATGTTCCAATAAGTTTTATAGTTCATAAATATTAGTAACTCAAATAAATCCTAAACCAATATCCAATGAATACTAATGTTAATAAAAGACATTCAGTTCAATTATACTATAAATGAAAATAGTGTTGGATATTTATTTTTTAATTTTATGTGATTTAGATGGAATGCATAACTTATTTTTCTTTTAGTATGTAATCATGTAAATAATAGTACTTATTGGTCGTACTTATTTTAGCAACTTACTAATAATTTTAGATTATATTTTTTTCATTATGGCCTACTAATAATACTTATTTTATGCGATTTTATTATCCTTATTGTTCAATATTTTAGTACAATGTCATGACTCATCTCATATTTATGTTATTTTATTAAAAACACCTTATAAAGTTCTATATAAGAACTATATTATGTTATCTTACTAGGATTAAAGAAATATTTGGAGCACAAATTCTATATTTTGTGCGATGAAGACTTTATGGAGAAAAGTCCAAAAATCCGAAAACCCTGAGAAAAATTGAGATTGAAAAAGCCGATTCTTATTGGTTTGGTTTGATCTTTAGATTTAATAACCCGATACACTTGGTTTAGTTCGATAATTAGAAACTCCGAACCAACCCGACCTATGTACACCCCTAGTTGCCTTATTGCAAATAATATGTTTAATAGGTATATTTATCCCGCGTTTTGACTCAAGAATTGTGAAATAAAAAAATAATATTTTTTTCAAGGAAAAATAGTATTTGAAAATTGTAGTTGTTTGGACATACTACCATTTGAAGCAGTTTTTGAAGTGAGATTTTTGAAAAAAATAGTTTTTTTTTTTTAAGTTTTTCAAATTTCTAAAAAATTTAAAAACTAAACTTTAAGTGGCCGTTTGGACATAGGAAATATAAAATTCCGAAAAAGTGAAAAAGTTTAAATGAAAATGGTATTTGAAAATTAGATTTGTGTTTGAACATGAATATAATTTTGACGTGTTTTTGAATTTTTGTGAATGATGAAGTGAAAATTTTGAAAAATAGTGGTTTGAAGTTTATTAAATTTTCGAAACATTTCAAAATTTATCTTCAAGTGAAAATTGAAAAATTTATGACCAAACATTGATTCTCGGAAAAAGGTGGAAAAAAATTTATGGCCAATCGGGACTAACTGAATTTGAAATTTTCATGGCAAACACTGATTTCAGAAAAAAATAAAAAAAAACCTTTTTTTTTTTTAAAAAAAACTTATGGCCTAACGGCCCTTAATTGTTATGTAGTTTTACTTTATTTCATAATCATTAAAGTTATTAATTTAGTTAAACATCTTAGTACAGATAAGTATTTAATTTGCTTAATATATGAGTGTGGCTGCGTGTGTATTCATGTAGTGGGACCCATACTAATTCATCTGTATGCTTACAAACAGATATAATAATGCATTGTCGGCTAAGGTGATGAGAAGTTAGGTCACCCATTAAACATGATTTGATCTTACTTTTATTACAACTCCCATTCTTGGTTGTGTTTAGATTATTCATTTAACATGTTTGGTTTGGAATTATTCCCCAATAAGGCATGGGGATGGTCCCTCCAGATCAGTCATCAGTCACCAAGGTGTGGTGCACCCAGTTTTTTTTTCCACAATCTACATTCTCTTGAGTTTATCTACTTAACTTCATTATTCTTTTTTCGAAATTTGACAATAAAAAATAAAAAATAAAATGAAACAAAAAGTGACATGTCTCTTTTGTTCCAATTACACAATTCTAATTTGTGTTCGAGTTCTTTCCGCCACCTCTCTTGTTGTCCTAGTCAATTTGTTTTGACAACTTTGCATTTTACATGCAGCAGCCAGCAGGTAGGCATGCCTTATTCTAATTAAACCAACCAATTTCGATTAAAACTAAAATAATTAATCTAATGGCTATTTTCCATACAAACTACAACTTCTTCATTAAGGAAACGAAAGTGTATGCATGAAGTCAAGGAAAGACATCTGAAACTGGTCCTGGTTGCGTTTATTAATACAATTCTTTTGTTTCTTCACGAGCTATATCTTAGGTAACTGAAATTTACAAGTGGAAATTAAAAGAGTAATACTCCCTCCATTTTATTTTGTTGACACTATTGACCCGTCACAGATAATAAAAGTCAGTTTGACCGGGTGCCACACTGTTTGTGATTGAAGAATATATTAAAGTATTTATTAAAATAGTTAATTTAATAACGACAACATATCATCAAACTGTAAAACTCTGACTGGTAAGTGAAATTAGAATCGTGAAAATTGTATGAAATATAGTCACATATCTCTATAACAGCATTCCTATATAACGGTCGTTCATTATAAAAAGTTTTTTCCAGAATTGATTTTTTTGATTATATATTAATTCTTTATAACAGCAACAATCATATTTATAGCATAACGCTCTTTGTAAAATTAACTATCTATAACAGTTATATTATATATAAAATCTTTAAGATTACTAATAATAATTCCAAAAATATGCACATAATCTTTTTCATTAAAGAAAGTTTCTTTCTACAAAAGATATATATAAGATTTGAAGATTTGCATATGATATTTCTTTCCATAAAAAATATTTAAATAAAAAATTTAGCTATCAAGTTTTTAGATTGTCTTCAAGGTTGAAAATTTGGACATTTATCTTCGTCAATTCAAGCGTTATAACGTTAGTAAGAGAATGAATTCTATGCAACAAAATACAATTACAATGTTCTTTCATCAATTTTGAAAAAAATTATTTTTTAGGTAGATTTAAAATGTTTGCCTTAGAGTTTACTTAATACTTTTAGTTATGAATTTATTAATAATGTATTAGCTTTCTTCAATTATTAACTAGTAAAATATGCATATCTTTTGAGATATTAAATTTGAATAATTTTCTTATATTTATATGCTTTCCTGCGCAGAGGATCTATTGGAAACGGCTTCTCTATCCTCACAAGGTAGGCGGGGCGAGCTAGGTTTTAGATTGCGGATAGTCGATGAAGGACTAACAATTCTAAGAGCTTTGATGATGGCACTTTATGATCAATAATGAGTAATAAATGAAGAACAATTAATGAAACGCAATAAATGTAAGTAATAAAATCAAGGCCGGGAGAATATGTTTGAGTTAGAGAGTAGAGAGTTTTTGTGTTGAATGTTGTGTGTTGTCCCTTACAAAATGACAAGGATCCCCTTTATATATGAGGGGAAATCCCAACATGGTACAGTTGCATTTATTACAAAGATATGCGGCTGGTACAACCATTAAATGCTACGGTACGGGCTTGTACTAGCCTAGTAGACTTGGTCAGCTTTACCCACGTGCCTTGAGAACTTCCCGTCGGTCTATCATAACCACTGATTTGTACTGCCCCGAGGTCGAATGTCACGATCCGGATTTTCCACCCTTGGGAGTCGTAATGGCGCCTACTGATGTGAGCTAGGCAAGCCAATCATTTGAACAATTTAACTTTTTATCCAGTTTATATTCTTTAACAATTACGAAGATATAACATTTTAACAGCGAAATTTAACATAAGCAGACGAAAAACAATAAGCTATCTGAACATGAATATCTAATACAACTATTTGAGTCTCGACTACCTAGAACTGGTGTCACAATTTCACAGACGGTCTAAGAATACTACAAATAAAGGTCTGAAAGAAATAAATACAACACTATCTCTGAAAATGCATGAAATAAATAAGAATAGTACATAGAAGAAGACGCCAAGGCCTGTGGACGCCTGCAGGACTACCTCGAGTCGCCTGATAAGCCAGTATCAGCAATCCCACCGCGGTCCAAAGTCTACTCCACTGGGGTCTACACAAAAGAGTGTAGAGTGTAGTATCAACACAACCGACCCCATGTGCTGGTAAGTGTCTAGCCTAACCTCGGCGAAATAGTGACGAGGCTAGGAACAGACTACCAAATAAACCTGTGCAGTTCAAACATATATATACAGTAAAAAAGAAATACAGGAAATAACCAGTCAATGTGGGAGGGGGAAACATGCCGTGGGCAATAACAGATAGAGTGGAATCTCAAGAAGAATTTTCAGGAAACCAAAATTCAACTTCTAACAATGGTAAGGAAAACAAAGGTGGATTTCACTCTCGGTTCACAACTCGTTGCAGGCGTGCAACCCGATCCCATTTCTCATATCTTGTGGTAGGCGTACCACCTGCTGCCATTTCATTAAATCTCGTGGTAGGCGTAGCACCTGCTCCCATTTCATTAATATCTCGTGGTAGGCGTACCACTCGCTCCCATTTCATTATATCAACAATTCTTCCAAATGAAATTTACTCCAATAAACGCAACAATTAATACGAATTCATAAGACAACAAGTACACAATAATTATGATTCACTGAGGAAAATAAATAATGACAAGTATCAATTAATTATGGACTTCAAGGAGAAATTAGGCAATTTAATATTTAGTATACTAAATGTCAAGTAGCAATTAAGTCACATAAACATGTAGCAATTATAGCATAAATTCAAGGCGTAATGTTGCGCAAGGATACCTTGATCCAATAATAACAAGTAACAATAAAGGAAATGTCAACATAAGAATCACAGTAATAGTGGAATAAGATAATTAATGCACTTGAACTGATAACAACAAGAAATCATAACAAACGGCAATAAGTGTATGGCATCACCCTTCTTGCTTTACAACTCTCTTACCAAAATAATACACGGCATCACCCTTCTTGCTTTACACTCTTCCTCACCCAAGCAATAAATTACAAAGCAATTAGGGCAAGGGAATCAATGACATTACTATAAAGTCAAGTAACAACAGGAAATCAGTAAAATAAACGTAAAGAACAAGACAACTCAATTATCAGCAAGAATTAGGGAAATCAAGGACAAGTGCACGGCATCACCCTTCGTGATTTTACTCTCGTTCTCACCATAAGAATTAATATAATAGGAATGGAATGGTACATCGTGCGGCACGGCATCACCCTTCATGCTTTACACTCTTTCCTCACAAAATAAATAATACACGGTATCACCCTTCGTGCTTTATCGCTCTTCCTCACCCAAACAAAATCACAACAATGGGGCGAGGGAATAAACAAGATTATAATAGGAATCCCGGCAAGGGAACAACATCAACAATATCAACATCCCGACAAGGGAGATAATCAAATAAACAATAATATCCCGGCAAAGGAACAATTTAATAACTCTTTCTCTTTTCATTTTTACTTCATAATTCGCTTTACCACTTGAGCCAATGCTCTAAAGGGTTCAATCAACTCACTTACTTTCACAAATTCGTAATATAAATTGAGCCATTGCTCTACGATGTACAAAAGTCACATTTACTTCTTTAACTTCTCACAACAAGTAGAAATCACTTCTAAAGCATAGATTGTTCAACAAAATCATGAAAATCACATTATAATACCCACGGTCAAGCTAGACACCAACGTATAGATACTCGTCACCATGCCTATATTTCGTACTCAACAATAATCACGTAGCAAATAGGACTCGACTCCTAATCCCTCAAGCTAAGGTTACACCAAACACTTACCTCGATGCCTTGAACACAACTCAAGTCTCAATTATAGCTTTACCCCTTGGTTCCACCACCAATGTGCTCGTATCTAATCACAAATTACTTAATTACATCAATAAACGCTAAATGAATCAACCTCAATGCATGAAAATGAGTTTTTTCAAAGTTTTGCCCAAAAAATAAAAAATGCCCCCAGGCCCACATAGTCAAAACCCGAGGTTCGAAACCAAATACGATTACCATTCCCCCCACGAACCCAAATATATAATTTATTTTGAAATTGGACTCAAATTAAGGTCCAAGTCCCTAATTTTTGAAAAACCTAGGTTCTACCCAAAACACCCAATTTCCCCCATGAAAATCTTTGATTTTAGGTTGAAATCATGTTAAAAGATGTTAATGATTGAAAGAAATGAGTAAAAACTAACTTACAATCGATTTGGAAGAAGTCTTGTTCTTGGAAAATCGCCCAAAGGAGTTTGTGTTTGAAAAAGATGTGAAGAATGACTTAAAATCGGCGAAGTATAGAAAATTGTAGGTCTCGGTTATGGGAAATACGAACATGGGTTCACAATTGCGAACCCCGACCTCTGTAGATATGGGAATTGCGAAACCATTTTTGCATTTGCGAACTCTTAGGAAGTCTGGGCTTTTTCGCATTTGCGAACAAACAGTCGCATTTGCGACTTTAAGCCATTCTAGCGTACATCGCATTTGTGAAGGGCGTCCTCGCATTTGCGAATTGCGTCCTCGCATTTGCGATCATAGAGGATTTCAGCGGGCATCGCATTTGCGACATAGACTTCGCATTTGCGAAGGAAGTTGCCCAGGTCACCTCATGTATTTGCGTTAGCAGGCTCGCAATTGCGATCTCGCATTTGCGAGAAATTGCGAAGCCTGCAGGTCTGAAACACCAGCAAACTTTTCAAAGTTAAAAATGCACTCGTGGCCTATCCAGAACTCACCCGAGCCCTCGGGGCTCCAAACCAAATATACACACAACCTCAAAAATATCTTACGGACTTATTCGCGTGATTAAATTGCCAAAATAATATCATAAACATCGAATTAAACCTCAAAATTCATAAATTCTTTCAAACTTTCCAAAACATCAAATTTTCCAATTTAGGTCCGAATCACGTCAAACGGCGTCCGTTTTTCACAAATTTCACAAAAACATCTTAAATCATATATAAGACCTGTACCATGCGCCGAAATCATAATACAGGCCCGATACTAATATGTTCTAATCAAATTTTATTTTAAATTTGCTTAAACAATTTCAAAAAATAATTCTTTCAAAAATTCATTTTTCGGGCTTGGGACCTCGAAATTCGATTCCGAGAATACGCCCAAGTCCCATATTTTCCTACGGACCTTTCGAGACTGTCAAATTACGGGTTCAGATCTGTTTAGACAAAACATTACCCAAAGTCAAATTAATTTATTTTATAGTCAAAACTTATCATTTTTCACACAGTTTCTCATTTAAGCTTTCCGGCTATGCGCCCGGACTGCGCACGCAAATGAAGGTGGCTCTAAATGAGTATTTCAAGGCCTCGGAGTCATAGAAATTAATTTAAAACAAGTGGTGACTGATCGCAGCCAACTCTGCCCCACTAAAAAGTAGCGAGAGAGGGTCGCAATAGCTTTTACCCGATTTGTGGGTCGGGATCGATTCCACAGGAAGCTAGGATTGGAGTTGAGTATCAATTTAGATTAGGATTGTGTGTATGCTCTTAATTGATCTTCCATTCATTTTTGGTATTTTCTATATAAAACTACTAATATCAAAATACAAATTAAGATTGAAACTAGATTATGCTAAGATTAGATTGCTACAATTTGTATCTAATAGTATAAAGGGCACTAGGGTAGTGACCTTCATCTATGTGGCTAATTGATGGGTAATTGCATCTAAGACATGATTGACATGATTCGAGAAATATGTTATAATCGTTACTCAATACTACCCACTCTACACCTCTCGGTAGAAAGAGTGGTTTTGCCCAATTGACTCTCTCGAGACCAATTAGGTATGCATATTTGCCTGAGCAACTAGGGTTCAAGTCGGGTAATACCCTCTCGAGGTTTAACCCTTTAATTGGGACTATCAAATCTCTTGAGTCCATCCCAATTCCTTATTGGGTCAATTTTGGAGACTTAGGATCTTTTTCTTAAGAAGAGCCCAAGTCAACATAGCACAAATCAGTGTTTGCAACCACTAATTCATAAATTAAACCATAAAATTAACCCAAATAAACAAACACCCATAGCCAATCTAACCCCTTATCACAACACCCATCAATTACTCACACTAGGGTTGAGCCACAACCCTAGCTAATGGCTTTAGCTACTCATGCTTGAACAAGAAAATAGAGAAATAGATGAAGAAGAAGACATATTAATTAAACACTAAAGTAAAATACAAGAATCTATCATTAAAACTAAGCTAAGATGCCAAAAATGGCTACAGATGATATTCTTACGAGCGCAGTTGTGTTCTGGAAATAACTGATACCCTAAAAATAGAAAAATGTTCTATTTATACTAAGCTAAAAAAATGGGACAAAAATGACCCTGCGATTTCAGTGCGGGTCGCACAAAATGAACTGCGGCCGCACTAGGATCTTGATTCTTCAAATTCACTTCTCTGAACTCAGGCTCCGTGGACCGCACAAAATGGACCGCGGCCGCGGAGGTATCCAATGCGGTCTGCACAAATATGACCGCGGACCGTGCAGCTTGAACCTTGGCAATTTTACAACTCTCTGATCTTCTCTTCCGCGGACCGCATGAAATTGTTGCGCGGCCGCAGAGGCTTTAGTACGGGCCGGACAAGATCGACTGCGGCCGTATTGCCTTGAAGCTTAATTTTCCATTCTCTAAATCTCCCTAGTGTGAACCGCACAGAATGGACTGCGGCCGTACTAGGTCTGACGCCTTGAAATCTACTCTTTGTATCCCCCTAGTTTGGACCGCACAAAGTGTAGTGCGGCCGCACTTGGCATGTTTGTCTTGAGTTT
Source organism: Nicotiana glauca (assembly GCA_026770625.1). NCBI lineage: Eukaryota > Viridiplantae > Streptophyta > Magnoliopsida > Solanales > Solanaceae > Nicotiana > Nicotiana glauca. Next base: position 103,025 of record MU738628.1, on the reverse strand, counting down.
GCCTTATCTTTGGTACTTGAGCAGGTTTCACTCCTTTTGAGTGGAACTTTGACATTTCATCACTTTGTCGATCAAACCTGCAATCAAGCACAACTTATGAGCCTTTTGGGACTATTTTGTAAGAATTTATAATCAAAGCGTAAGCACGAAGGAGCATAAAACACGTCAAAATCCCTAGTTATCAACTCCCCCAAACTTAATCTTTTGCTTGTCCTTAAGCAAAAAAAATAAGACCCACCCTTTAAGGGAAAATCCAAGTATGCTAAAGCAACCTCAACAAGCATCAATTGGGACTAACAATTGCCCTCAATGTGAATGCATCATTAACAGCATTTAACCTTTGAAAAACCATGGATCAAGTGTGGCACAAGAGCATCAAGAGTTGACTCAACACATCAAAGAACTCTTTCAAGTACTTTAGTCATTGTGGAACCCAAACTCACACATCCTCAACTCTCTCTAAGCAAACCTCACCTTTTTAGAGTATTGACACACAAATCAAGGTTAATAGGAATTCACTCATCTCTCTCAAGAAAAGGTCACAAGTCTGGCTCTAGGTACCATATGCTTGCCCCTTATGTAAGTATCCACTAATGAAAGCTTCATTCAACTCAAGATCATATAGGACTTTTGTGGAGACATTGTGAAGGCTTTTGGTTTAGGGTAGGAAATGTTTTGGTCTAAGTGGGTTCCATCTTCCCTTAAGCACTTCTTTTGATACATTTGGCACACATTATCTTGACTCTTTGAGTCATCACACTTCTTTCTAAGGGGTTAGAGAGACACATTGTCACTCTTTCTTATGCAATTCAAACCATTTCTCCTTTTTCAACTTTCCATACCTTTCTTTCTTTTGCATTTCTTGAATCCCTTTTTATTCTTTCTCGCATTGAGCATTCTTTTTGTCTTTTGCTTTTATTTTTCATTGCTTTTCCTTTTCTTCATTTTGTGCCTTATACCACTTTGTTGCCATCCTCGTCTCTCTCCCCAAACTTATACTTTTGCCATTTGCTCAAGGAAATATCGGGTGTCAAGAGAGGGTGTCTTTTAAAACGGGTATATGCTTGTAACATGGTTCTTTAAAGAAAAAGATCTAAGGATCAAAAGGGTTAACTAGGGATCATATTATTGGTAGGATATGGAATTATTCAAACTATCATTTGGATCAAGGAGAGCCTATAATCACTTCTCAAGTCAAATTTCACTCAAGATTTTGCCTCAACAAACATTCAGTGCAAGTTCTAGACCAATGGCTAGGGACTTGGACTCGCAATTCGATTTCTCACCACACAAGCTAAAGGATTGCTAAAGACATCGAGTCGGGGGCTCACAACGACCTTATATACGACTTGAGCATACAATGGTCTCGAAAAACCACTTGATGATTATCGGCCAACGCAAGAGTCTCAAGGACACAACTTTCACCATCCTAAACACAACATTTTGTCTTTGACCATGGGATCAAAGGCAAATGTGCTAGGCCTAAGTGAAGCTTTGCTTGAGGTACCCTTAACTATAAACTACCAAAAAAAAAAAAAATGGACTCAAATCCTTAATAAGGTTGTAACGCTATCTATCATTAGGAAGAGAGACCCGGTTCACACAATACTCCACCTTTGGAAAGAACCGTGGCATTACGAAAACCAAAGGCTTATTAAAAACGTCCAAAATAAAACAAAAAGCTATGAGTCTATATAAGAAGCTAAAAACGAAATTTTTTTTGCGAAAATAAAAAATAGAATGAATATGTACAGTAGGGGAATGAATATACAATGGGGAATGAATATATACAATGATGTAACTTTATATACAGACCAAAGGAAAGATAAAAAGTACGATAAAAGTAACTAAATGTAAGATTATATATAGACCAAATATGAAAAATCAAGAGAGCATAAAAATGTATCATATATATAGTCATCCAAAATATGTAGGGCGTACCCCCTCAAATAAAAGCTGGCATTGGGGCTAAACAAATAAGCACAAAAAATAGTAGAGAAAGAATATGAAGACTCCCTAAGCCACATCCGTCTGCATAGGATCGTGAGTGGTCCCTAGGTCCTCGGTATGCTCGGGAACCTCAGACTGGTTCCCGGTATCCTACTACTCAGCTGCTGGGACCTGGGACTAGACCTGGACCAACTGTGGATCCAGTGTATCCTGTGGCTGACTGGAGGAAGCCTCCGGTGGGTCCGCCAACTAGATGATGGCATCATCTTATCTCGGGATCATCCTATTCCTCTTATGAGGCCTCTGTGTCTGCTCCAGATCTGTGGCTGCTGCTGGAACTGGGTCCTCAAACAATAAGTCTAAAGGCAGCTCATCTGCCTTCAGTCTATCCACATCCGCCCTCAGCTCTTTCACGGACTTCCTGGAGGCTCGTGTCTTGCGCAGCTTCTTGTGCTCCTTGGCAAGCTCCTTCAGAGCCTTGCCATGTGAATCCACTGCCTTTGCCAAATCAGCCTGGGTACTGAGGATCTTCTCCTGGTTGTCAAGTATCTTCTTCAGGGCATCCTCTATAGACTGTGGGACCTATGCTGGCTGAGGAGCCGACTGAGTTGCAATGGTGGAGGTCAAGGTAGATAACTTGGATGAAGCAGTATACATCCAGTTGTTCAGGCTCTGAAGCATCTGGCTCAGCTGGTGGGCAGTGATAGGATGGGCCTGGGAAGATGGACTCTCCGGGCTAGCTGAGGTAGAAGGACCATGAGGCAAGTCAGCAGTAGTGGAAGGCCTGGAAGGCATGTCAGCAACTGTAGAGTCAGGCTCAGTGGAGGCCTCTACCACAACTGGCTCTTTAGACTGGCCAGTTGGGGCAGAAGCAGGGGCTTTGTAGTTCTTGTCCTTGGGGTTGTATGGCCCCTTCAAGCTATACCATGAGAACGGGGCTACCAGTTTGGCCATGACATCATAGGGTTTCTTTTCCACCTCCAAGTCCCTGAAATACATAGAGAGGGTGTTGGGGAAAGGTTAGTTCCAGTCATTCTCCGTACCCACTAATGAGATAATGCGAGTCATCACATCCCCCACATTAATGGGGTAGCTCGCCTGATCGATGAAACCAACACAGCCCGATGGAGAGGAAGAGTCTGGTCATGTGTAGTAGGGTCCAACCGGCTGCAAACAAAGGTCTCCCAACCCCTAGCTTCAAAGTTCAGGGTCCTCCTCAGTATTTTTACCCCCACAGTCAACCACTTAGGAATAGTACCTGGGATTGCCAGGTACTGAGCTAACCATGGACAGACCCCCTCGCCCATCTCCAACTTTTCCAGATATAGAGTCTTGTCCTCTTCATTGAAGCCCAAATAATCATTCAGAGATTTCCCATCGAACAATACCTTTTTGTCTTGAACCTTGGTCACTTTGGAACCCTTGACGATGTGGGCTACATTACAATAAAATTCCTTGACCATGTGTTTATTGGCATCTATAAACTTCTCCATAAATATTTCCATCCCACTTTAGTTCTAAATTGTCTCTGCATGTCAGGGTGTGGGGTAGTAAGTCTTTGTCAATGAAACTCCGCTCCGGTATCAAATGCCTCACCGGCCACCACTCCCTAAAATTATGGTATGCCACTTGGCTCTCAAATCTATCCTCCCAAACATCAAGATTCCTAGTTCAATGCCTCTCAGCTGAGGTTCACCGCCTTCAGCTCCCTGCACCTCCTCCTCATCTTCGCTTGCACTCTCCCCAGATAATGAAGCTGTGGGGGAGGTGGAGTCGTCCCCACTACCAGCTGCTGAGCCCTCAGATGACTCAGAAACAACATTGATTGGCCTTTATATAGTGGGTGATGGTGGAGGAGTGTCATCAGTCAGTCTAAACCTCCCGGGCCAGTTGGGGACATGAGTGGGAATGGAATCTGAGGAAACATCTTGTGAAGGCTCGTACTCACTCCCCGATTTATCAGCAGCCCTGTCAATTGATTTTATTGTTTTTATCAACCTTTTTGTACTTTACCGAACCTGAGGAGTGAGTTTTATAATCTTTTTCTTTCCTCCCCGGGAGGATTCACCTCTCCCGAGTTGTTTTGATCCTTTTCCCCCTCGTTGTTTAACCATTATCTACAAGCATAAGCATCTATCTTTGTTAGTATCAATAGAAGCAGTGAAACATATGTGCAGAATGAATTGCAGAACAAGCAAACAATTGCAGAACATGGCTAGTGCGAACCGCACAAAATGGCAGTACGGCCGCACTGAGGCCACCGCGGACCGCACAAGAATGACAGCGGTCCGCACAGGTCTAAGGTCCGAAAAATACCTCTCTGAATCTCACCACTGCGGCCCACAAAAAATAGTACTGCGACCTTGGTGGGCCAGTGTGGACCGCACTGGACAATGGTCACCTCTAAGGATTTCATCACCGCGGTTAGCACAAAGTGGTAATGTGGCCACATTGAGGCCACCGCGGACCGCACAAACACGACCGCGGTTCGCGGTGGATGCCCAAACTTGGCACTAAGTTAGAGTTTTGGGATTTTGCATTTTAGTTCAAATTTTCACCTAGATATGGCCCCTACTCAATCACCCAGTTCAATATGCTTACCAAGCACACAAAAATTAACAGTTAAACTAAACTAACCTAAAAATTGAAGAATTACGGGAGGAGTAGACTACAAATAGCAGAAAAGAAAATAAAATGAAATTAAACAATTAAACAAAAAAGAAGTGGGTGAATTGTTACCAGATATTGAGAAGAAGTGAATCAACACAATGCAAACAAGCTATTACGATGAAGAGACAAAATGAACAGTAGTTTTAGGGTCTCTGAGAGTTAATTTTTTGAAAAGGGTAACAGGAGACCCTTGAGGTCTATTAATAGAGAATCCTGTGGGACCTATTCGTACCTACCAGCGCTGCCGCACAAAATGGACCGCGGTCCGCGCTGGGTTGTTTCATGCAAACCCTAGGGATCAGGCCTCTGCGGTCCGCAAAAAAGGTACCGCGGCCGTAAAGCTCCACCGCGGACCGCACTAAATGCAATGCGTCCGTGGTGGCTAACTTCAGAGAGCCCTCACATTGGCTCACACTAGTGTGGACCGCACAAAGTGTAGTGCGGCCGCACCGGCAACTTCAGAGACTGTTCAATTTTTCCATCATGTTTTGCAATGCATCAACACAATCCTTGCACCATCTTACGACCAATTAGCCCAAAAATCAAACCTATACTACAAAGAAAATCAAAGAAAACAAGAAGAAAAAGACATGGGTTGCCTCCCAAGAAGCACCTGATTTAACGTCGCGGCACGATGCATTTTACCATCACATCACTCTAGGTCAAGAAGCACCACCACGTGGCTATCATCAAACTTTCCAAGAAGCAATAAAAGACACGCCCACCAAGTTGGTCAAACCTCTTATCAATGAATGGCAAGGGATAATGATCCTTGCGGGTCACTTTGCTCCATTTTCCATAGTCCATGCAACCCCTCCAACCTGTGATTGTTCTTGTAGGAATCAACTCATTCTGAGAATTTGTCACCACGGTCATGCCACCCTTCTTTGGTACACATTGCACCGGAGAAGTCCAAGAGCTGTCATAAACAGGGTGCTCTACCTCGGCGTCCAACCACTGGATAACCTCTATTTTCACCACTTCTTGTGTCGCCTCATTTGATCTTGTTTGATGCTCCAAGGAAGGCTTTGCCTCATTCTCCAAGATAATTTTGTGAATTTCCCAGTTTGCAGGATCCAACGACAATTTCCTAGGCTTACAAGAGTCTGCGAGCCCATACCCTGTAAAGCATCCATGCACTCCACTCTACTTGCATCATCATTGACATATATATTTAGAGGCACGACCTCAAGGGAATCCTTCACATTAATCATAGGACTTGTGTCATCCACAATCACAGCTATGACAATGTCCACAAATGAGCACACCTCGATGCTATTGGGTTGTTTTATGAATTTGCAAAGATGGAAGATGACCTTCTTATCCCCCACTCAGAAAGTTAGCTCACCCGCTTCAACATCAACCAATCTTTCCCGTTGCAAGGAAAGGTCTCCCTAGAATAATTGGGAATTGAAATCCACATCACAATCCAAAATGACAAAGTCGGCGGACAATATAAACTTGTCCACCCGGAGAAGCACATCATCAATTATGCCCAAAGGTCGCTTCATCGAACAATCCGCCATTTGAAGTCTCATTGAGGTTGGCCTAGGTTGCCAATTCCCAAAGTCTTGAAGACCGAATAAGGCATCAAATTTATGCTAGCCCCCAAATCACAAAGGGCCTTGGCAAAATCCGTTCTACCGATAGTGCAATGGATAGTAAAAGCTCCGGGCTCTTCAAGTTTTGGGGACATAAAATGCACGATAGCACTAACTTGGCGAGTCATCTTTATTGTTTCACAGTCCATTGACTGCTTTTTTGTCACCAATTCTTTCATGAACTTTGCATAGCCCAGCATTTGTTCAAGGGCTTCCACCAATGCCATATTTATGGACAAGCTCTTCATCATATCAATGAACTTCTTGAATTGATTATCATTTCTTTGCTTTGCAAGCCTTTTAGGATAAGGCGGAGGTGTCCTAAGCAAAGGTGCCTTGGCTTTGGGCACCACCGACTCAGGTATGTCAATCACGTGTTCCCTAGACGGGTTCATGACATCTTTAGTTTCCACCTCGATCTCATTAATATCAATGATCACATCATTGTTCACCTCATTATCAGCCACATCTTCAACTATCAAAGGTACATCTTCTTCCCGCAGCTCAACATCGTCATTCAAAACTTGCTTTTCTTTCGAGGCATTCACATCACCGCCTCTCCCGCTTCTTGTTGTAACCGCCATCACATGATTGTTCCCACCCTTCGGTTTACTACCGTATCACTTGGTAGAGCACCCTTAGGGCGATATTCAATGATTGAGAGATTTGGCCTAATTGTACCTCCAAATTCTCGATAGAGGTATTGTGGGAAGCCAATTGAGCATCGAAATCTTGGTTCTTCTTCATCATTTCGATTCTTCCCATATCATTGCTCGAAGAACTAGATCCTTGAGATTTAAACGGAGGCCGATTGTTCGGTTGTAGGTACATCGGGGGCATTTGAAAGCCTTGCCCCTGGTTGCCTTGGTTTCCATTGTTGTTCCACCTGCCTTGACCATTGTTATTACAATTGTTGTTATTACCATTCCAATTCCCTTGGTTTCCTTGATTGTTGTTCCCCCAATTACTGCCTTGGCTGTTGTTGTTCTAATTACCACCTTGGTTGTTATTGTTGTTCCAATTACCACCACCTTGTTGTTGATTGCCCCAATTTCCTTGGGGTCGCCATTGTTGGTTTGAAGAGTTGCCTCTATTGCCTTGATAGTTGTTGATATATTGTACCTCTTCACTTTGCTCATCATAGTCATCATTTTGAAACCCATCACAATCATCACCAAATTGCTCAGAATTCCCTTGGTTTTGTTGTCTTCTTTGCGTTCTCTTGTTGGTAAGCATACTAACACCTTCCATAGCATTAACTTGGTGAGGGTTTTGGACTTGTTGCTACTGTGCCTTAGCCAATTGATTCATAGTAGTCGTCAACTCCGCTATAGCTTGCCCATGGTCGTGTAATTCCTTGTGCAAATGAATAACTGTAGGGTCACCTTGAGGAACATTGGCCCTACTTTGCCATGCTGAAGAAGTGTCGACCATCTCATCCAATATCTCACATGCCTCAATGTAAGGAAGCTTCATAAAGTTGCCCCCGCCCAATTGGTTCACAATGCATTGATTCGTGGTGTTGATGCCCCGATAGAAGGTTTGTTGAATCTTCGCCTCGGTCATATCATTGTTTGGGCATTATTTCACCATTTTTCTAAACCTCTCCCAGATTTCATGCAAAGGTTCCGTGGGTTCTTGCTTGAAAGTCAATATCTCATCTCGAAGTGCCGCCATATGCCCGGGTGAGAAGAACTTAGCAATAAATTTATCCGCCAACTCATCCCAAGTTATGATGGAATGATTGCGGAGTCTCTCTAACCAATCCAATGCTTTCCCCCGGAGTGAGAATAGGAAAAGTCTCAACCTAAGAGCATCTTCGGACACATTCATTTGCTTGCTCCCCCAACATGTATCTACGAACCCCTTTAGATACTTGTAGGTATTTTGATTAGAGGCACCCGTGAAATACTCACGTTGATTGAGCAAGGTCAACATCATATTGGTTATTTGAAAATTCTCCGCCCGAATTTGGGGAGGGACAATAACACTTGCATACCCTTGATTTGGTAATACTCTAGGAGCCACTCTTGGAGATGGTGGAGGAGGGTCTAGAATATTATAATTAGCATTGGCCTGGCGTCCTCGTCGTGGTCCGGGAGGTACAAGAGGCACCTCATCCTCTCCAATTTCATCACCCTCTTATCATGTTTCCAAGAGGGTCATTAGCATTCAAAGCTATTTGGTACCTGTAGTATTCACACAAACAAATTAGTAACAAAGAAGTAAAGAAGAACATTCAAAGCCATTTGGTACCTGTAGTATTCACACAAACAAATTAGTAACAAAGAAGTAAAGAAGAACAACACACAAAACTAACTAAATTGATAGCCAAAACCGTTAGCTCCCCAGCTACGGCGCCAAAAAGTTGATCGCAGCCAACTCTGCACCATTAAAAAGTAGCGGATAGGGTCGCAATAGCTTTTACCCGATTTGTGGGTCGGGATCAATTCCACAGAGAGCTAGGATTGGAGTCGAGTATCAATTTAGCTTAGGATTGTGTGCATGATCTTAATTGATCTTCCATTCATTTTTGGTGTTTTCTATATAAAACTACTAATATCAAACTACAAATTAAGGTTGAAACTAGATTATGCTAAGATTAGATTGCTAAAATTTGTATCTAATAGTATAAAGGGCACTAGGGTAGTGACCTTCACCTAGGTGGCTAATTGACGGGTAATTGCATCTAAGGCACAATTGATATGATTGGGGAAATATGTTATAACCATTACTCAATACTACCCACTCTACACCTCTTGGTAGAAAGAGTAGTTTTGCCCAATTGACTCTCGAGAGACCAACTAGGTATGCATATTTGCCCGAGCAACTAGGGTTCAAGTCGGGTAATTACTCTCTCGAGGTTTAACCCTATAATTGGGACTATCAAATTTCTTGAGTCCATCCTAATTCCTTGTTGGGTCAAGTTTGGAGACTTAGGCTCTCTTTCTCAAGAAGAGCCCAAGTCAACTTAGTACAAATCAGTATTTGCAATCACTAATTCATAAAATTAACCCAAATAACAAACACCCGTATCCAATCTAACCCGATATCACAACACCCATCAATTACCCATACTAGGGTTGAGCCACAACCCTAGATAATGGGTTTAGCTACTAATGCTTGAACAAGAAAATAGAGAAATAGATGAAGAAGAAGACATATTAATTAAACACTAAAGTATAATACAAGAATCTATCGTTAAAACTAAGCTAAGATGCCAAAAATGGCTACAGATGATGTTCTCACGAGCGCAGCTGTGTTCTAGAAATAACTGATACCCTAAAAATAGAAAAAAGGTTTTGTTTAAACTAAGTTGGAAAACCTGGACAAAAATGCCCATGCGGTGTCAGTGCGGGCCGCACAAAATGAACTGCGGCCGCACTAGGTTCTTGATTCTTCAAATTCACTTCTCTGAACTCAGGCTCCACGGACCGTGCAAAATGGACCGCGGCCGCGGAGGTCTCCAATGCGGTCCGCACAAACATGACCGCGTACCGCGCAGCTTGAACCTTGGCAATTTTACAACTCTCTAATCTTCTCTTCCGCGGACCGCATGAAATGGTTGTGCGGCCGCGGAGGCTTCAGTGCAGACCGCGCAAGATCGACTGTAGTCGTACTGCCTTGAAGCTTAGTTTGCCGTTCTTTGAATCTCCCTAGTGCGGACCGCACAGAATGGACTGCGGCCGCACTAGGTCTGATGCCTTGAAATGTACTCTCTGTTCTCCCTAGTACGGACCGCACAAAGTGTAGTGCGGCCACACTAGGCCTGTTTGTCCTGAGTTTGCCTTGTCTTTGGTACTTGAGCAGGTTTCACTCCTTTTGAGCGGAACTTTGATATTTCGTCACTTTGTCGATCAAACCTGCAATCAAGCACAACTTATGAGCCTTTTGGGACTATTTTATAAGAATTTATAATCAAAGCGTAAGCACGAAGGAGCATAAAACACGTCAAAATCCATAGTTATCTGTGACCTTTTAGGTCATCACATCGAACGTCGAGAACCCTCGGGGAAGAACCCCGAGCCATGCCTCGAGCCTTTGGAGACGTGCTTATGAAGCGTCATAATAACCATAAAATCGGACCCTTTACCGTACACAAAATATCAGAACAAACAAAATTGTTATAGAGAGAATTATAATATAATATTTTGATGATTAGAACTTCCCGCGTAAACAAAGTAAACAACATTTTAGGGAAACTCGAAAAAGACAATTGCACAAGTAATTTTAGAAATGAATAGGAGTAGTCGTAGTAGAAATATTTTTTTTCTTCTTCTTGTTCATTACAAAAAAAAAATGTTTTCATGGGACGTCAACTAACAGGATAATTAATCATTATACATGTATGTTTTCCAGTAAAGAATTTTGCTCAGGGATATTATATTTTGTTCCAAAGATTGCAGATAATATTCTAAAACTGAAAGATTCGTAAGCACTTACCATTAACGTGCGAAAGAGAGTGAGTGGCTTGCTGTTTATACTTATGCCACTGCAATCATGAATGCACCACTTAGTACTAAAACCTAATCTTGTGCGTGCGTAATAGGTTTAGAATCGATCTTACCTGACTTGTTTAATGCGTGAAATTAAGGTATAGTAAAACAAACTTTTAAAATGAGTGTCATCCAAACTTTTTGTCTCTAGTGGACGAATACCAAAGACAACTTGCTAAACATTTGACTTTGATTTGATTGGAAATCTTTAAATATGTCTATAATACAGATTCTAATCTATTTGTGCGTGTAAGTGTGCTTTATGTCCTAACTTGAACCTTATCAAAGATGATTGGGAATAATTGAGAACTCACCTAAATAATCAAGGAAATGGACGGGGATACTTTTTTTAAAGAATAAAAGAAAGAAGAAATAAGAAATTAAATAAGAATGAAGTTTGTATACGGTCAAAATCAGGTGTGTCCGATTTCGTAGGTTCGAGGGGTCGCTTTGAGAATAAGTTCAAAATGGACCGGGCTCGAGCCCGATGACGTAGTACAAGACTCGAAGATCGAGGTACTCGATGAACACCAATGATAAGTATAATCAACTTCGAGATAATACCGTTGTGGTTTCATAACAGAAAGAGCGAGATTCCCGCTGTGGCCATACGATCACGTCGTAAATTCTAGAATGAATCTATACTAGGCGGTTAGACAGTTGTATAATAAGATTCCCTACTATAATTAGAAGTATACCTTATTTAGGATTCCCCTACTATATAAAGGGGATCCCAATCATTTGTAACGCATCAATCATTGACAAGAGAATATGTATACATCATTTTCTTGCTTTTCATCTGAATTACCTTATTATTTTATTGTTCTAACTAACCTACCTTGAGGCTGCCATAGCTCGAGGTCGATACTTGTTTGCACACTGGTTTGACTTACTTTACTCTTTAGTTTAAACATTTAATTCTTTGTTTATCAATTAGTATTGGATTAAATCACATATCTTTAAAACCACAATATAAGCTTAATTGTTACTCAGATTTGTAGGTAAACAGTTTGGCGCCCACCGTGGGGCTAAGGAAAGTAGTGATTGTTTCTGTACTGATTCTGATAACACACATTATTTTCACACTTGTTCTTGTCAAGAATTTTTGTTCTCAGGTTAAAGCATGTCAAACGCACAGAACACACCCGTACATGACGATAATGGTCTTGGACTTCAGGGAAAATGATGAAGTAGTTGCTCCAGGAGCCGGTGTACCACCGATTAACACTAGGGAAGTGCCGATTGCCGATCCAGATGATGTTAGTCTGCACATTTCTTTGAACGTGGACTTAGGCGTAGACCCGGGAGGAAGTGTACGCAGGGAAGTCCTATCTGGTGGCCAAGGAACACAGGGTGTAGGAGAAGGGGGATTTAGTCTCTAGGTAATATTCGAGATGCTACAGGCTCAGCAAGTGGCTATCGCTCAACTTCAAAATCAACATAAAACTCCGAATGTGGTCAAAGCAGAAGTCACTTGTCGTACTGAGCCGGTGCCAAAAAGGTCGAACGGTAATGGATCGGGGACTGATCCTGCTGTTATGAAGATGATCGAGGAGCTCACCAAAAGAATCGAGTCGGGAGTGAAAAAATCGAAGATAATGACAAGAAAGTAAAAACATACAACTCCCGTGTTTATCAGATACCGGGGGCACCCCCGATCTTAAAAGGTTTGGATGAAAAAAAGTTCGTGCAAAAGCCATTTCCTTAGAGTGAGGCTCCGCAGCCTATTCCTTATAAAATTCCATATGCCCGATATACCTAAATACAACGGGATGAGCGATCCTAATGAACACATCACTTCGTACACATGCAGGATTAAAGGAAATGACTTAAATGATGATGAGATCAAGTCGGTTTTGTTGAAAACATTTGGGGAGACTTTGTCAAAGGGAGCTATGATTTGGTTTCACAATTTGCCACCTAATTCCATCGACTCGTTTGCTATGTTAGCAGATGCCTTCGTGAAGGCAAATGCGGGGTCCATAAAGGTCGCAACAAGGAAATTAGATGTTTTTAAGATAAGGCAGAGGGGTGGTAAAATGCTAAGGGAGTTCGTATTCGGATTTAAAATAGAGCGAATGGAACTACCACCGTTCATAGATGATTGGGCCGTTCAAGCTTTCACCTAAGGGTTGAACGAGCAAAGTTTGAAAGCGTCACGACAGTTGAAGCAAAACCTGATCGAGTATCCAGCTATAACTTAGGCGGATATGCACAATCAATATCAATAGAAGATCAGGGTCGAGGGCGACCAGCTGGGAGCCCCCTCGGGTTCAGTCCAATAGATTGGCAGTTAAAGCCCCAAAGAATATTGATAGGGAACTAAGGTCTAACAAAGAACGGTATTAGCCATATATCGCAGATTGAAGAAACAATGGTTTGGGCCGCAATCCTCCTTGGAATGATCGAATAAATGATGGGAAAAATTCTCGGGGACTTATGAGTAATAATGGTTTTGATAAACATGCCGATCCCTTAGAAGCACCTTGGTTATCGGATTATAACTTCAGTGTCGATACATCAGGGATTGTATCGGCCATTGGAAGGATCAAAGACACCAGGTGGACCAAACCTATACAAATCGATCTTTCTCAAAGGAACCTAAACTTTATGTGTATGTATCATGGCGCACATGGCCATAGGACCGAAGACTGCAGACAATAGCGGGAGGAGGTAGCTCGATTGTTTAACGAAGGCCACCTTCGAGAGCTCCTCAGTGATCGAGCTAAGAATCACTTCAGAGAAAGAGATGCCAACTAAAAGAATGAGCAAGAAGAACCGCAACATATAATTCATATGATCGTTGGCGGGGTCGATGTTCTACAAGGTACTATATTCAAACGTACCAAGGTGTCAATCACTAGAGAAAAACAGAGTCGGGGTTATGTGCCCGAAGGCATCATATCGTTCGATGACGAAGAACCGGAGGGAATTTCTCAACCGCACAACGACGGCGTAGTAATTTCTATTTTGCTAAATAAAATTCAAGTTAAACATGTTTTAATGGATCTAGGTAGCTCAGCAAAGATAATCAGATCGAGGGTCGTAGAGTATCTCAGCCTGCAGGACCAGATTGTGCCTGCATCTCGAGTCCTAAACGGCTTCAACATGGCAAGTGAAACAACAAAGGGGGAGATAATCCTACCAGTAAATGGGACCATCCAAGATACAAAATTCCATGTTATCGAAGGCGATATGAAATATAATGCACTACTCGGAAGGCCATGGATCCATAACACGAGGGCAGTACAATCGACCATTCACCAAATGATGAAATTACGGACAATGGATGGTGTGAAAATAGTTTACAGGGAACAACACGCTGCAAAGGAAATGTTTGCAGTTGGCGAGGTGACTCCAGTAGCAGCATCGAGCAGCAAAGATAAACAGATGGCCAAATAGCAATCACCGTCCCCAGCCTCGATCGAATCAGAGAAATAGGTAATTGATGAAGAAGAAGAAGACAATTTCCTTACTCCTCGAACTTTTGTTATTCCTGAAGAATCAGATGCTACTAAGTCAACGGTCGCAGAGCTAGAACAGGTGATACTGATCGAGCATCTCCCCGAATGAAAGGTATACTTGGGAACAGGGTTAACCCCTAAACTCAGGAAAAAACTCATTCAATTTCTTATCAATAACATGGATTCTTTTGCTTGGTCCCATTTAGACATGACTGGTATCCCACCAGAGATAACAACACACCAGTTAAGCCTCGACCCCAGGTTCAAACCAGTAAAGCAAAAGAGAAGGCCCCAGTCCGAGGTGAAACATGCATTCATAAAGATGAGGTAACTAAACTTCTTAAAATAGGGTCCATTCGGGAGGTAAAATAGCACGAATGGTTAACCAATGAAGTCGTTGTCCCTAAAAAAGGGAACAAACTTAGAATGTGCGTAAATTACAAGGATTTAAACAAGGCATGCCCTAAAGACTCTTTTCCATTGCCTAATATCGATTGCATGATCGATGCCACGGCTAGCCACGAGATCCTTACCTTTCTCGATGCCTATTCTGGGTACAATGAAATTCAGATGAACCCGGAAGACTAGGAGAAGACCTTGTTTATCACCAAGTATAGAACATACTGTTGCAATGTAATGCCCTTTGGGATAAAAAGTGCATGAGCTATATACCAACGCCTAGGTAACAAAATGTTCGAGGAACAGATAGGTAAATAATGAAAGTTTACATTGACGATATGTTGGTTAAGTCCCTGCGCACAGAGGACCATTTGACTCATCTGCAAGAAATATTTGAAATCTTGAGGAAGTATAACATGAAACTTAACCCAGAAAAATGTGCCTTCGGGGTCGGCTTGGACAAAATCCTCGGCTTTATGGTATCAAATTGGGGAATCGAAATCAACCCCAAAAAGATCAAGGCCATCAAGGATATCACCATCGTAGATAGTGTAAAAGACGTACAAAGGCTAACCGGCACCAATTCTTTGATTCACAAAATCATTAGAGCAGGGTACTAATGGGATAGCATGGAAAAAGACACTAAGGAGTTTGCTAAAAAATGTGATAAATTTCAAAGGTTTGTACTGATGATCTATCAGCCAGGAGAGCGACTTCATTCAGTCCTATCCTCGTGACCATTCAAGAAATGGGGGGTGGTCGCCCTCTACCAGCGGCCCCAAGTAAAGCTAATTAATTTTGTTTATGACTGACTACTTTTCTAAATGGGTGGAAGCACAGGCCTTCGAAAAGGTCAGAGAAAAAGAAGTTATAGACTTCATCTGGGATCACATCATGTGTCAATTTGGGATGTATCCTGAAATCGTGTGCGACAACGAAAAGCAAATCAAATGCAGCAGGGTAACAAAGTTCCTCGAAGAACACAAAATAAAAAGAATCTTATCAACGCCGTATCACCCAAGCACAAATGGACAGGCCAAATCGACAAACAAGACCATTATCCAAACCTTGAAGAAAAGGTTGAACGACGCTAAAGTGAAATTGAGAGAAGTTCTACCCGAGGTTCTTTGGGAACATTGAACGACATCAATGTCCAGCACGGGGGCAACCCCGTTCTCTTTAGTATATGGCTCTGAGGCCTTAATTCCAATCGAGCTCTGAACCCAGCACCAGATTTGACATGCATCGGAGGAATCAAATCACGAGGCTATGAATACTAGCCTCGAGCTATTAGATGAAAAACGAGAAGCTGCACTAGTTCAGATGGTTGCACGGAGCAAAGAATCGAGACATATTATAATAAAAGAACCAACCTTCGCCACTTCATAATCAGGGACCTAGTTATAAGAAAAGTAACCCTGAATACTCGAGATCTGAATAAAGGGAAACAAGGCTCGAATTGGGAAGGACCATATCGAGTCATTGGAAAAGGATATTACAAACTTGGCACGATGGAAGGTGAACAATTTACAAACAATTAGAATGTATCCCTACTCAGACGATATTATTGCTGAGGTATGACCTTCTCCCTTTTTCCTTTTGTATTTGATACTAACTTATTGCAGGTGTTCGATTGAAGACGTCGAGAGAACCCTTCTACACGAAGACCTTAGGTTTTAAAGCACGCGCTACACTCTTTTTCCCTTAGATCAGGTTTTATCCCAAATGGGTTTTTCTGGCGAGGTTTTTAATGAGGCAACAACTATGTGTTGCCTAAGGAGAATTCAACAGTATCCAAGGCTTCTTTTCAATCAACCTTGAATACTGGGGGAATCACCCTCGGAGGTTATATTTTCGAGAAAAGTACTTCATGCCAAAGAGGGTCTCAATAGGAAAACTTTGTAATGGGCCAAACGATCGGATGAACCATGTCCATATAGAATAGTCGAATCCCGATGGCAAAACATGTACACATGTATGAATTATTCAAAGAAGCATTCTTTCTATATCAAACACTTCGTGTCTTAAAGAAATTTGATACTATATGAGCTCCATACTTGTGATTCTGTAAGAAATGGCTCAAGGGACAAAACGCAAATACACATCGAATACTCGAGGACTGTCATCGATAGTCAACACATTCGAGTTATCTAAACTTGGATTCATAAGACCTCAAAGAGGCACCCCTCGACGTAAAATCCAAGGTCATCATACTCGAGGACTAACATTTCGAACAAGATCAAAATGTTATCGGGAAATAAGTCCAAGAGGCACACCCGAAGGCAACGGCCATATTAAAGGCTACGGACAAAATAACCCGGCTTGGAGACGTCTGAATCCCGTAATAAAAATAGGCCTTCGAATTCTCTGAAAACCGGCTAATAAAGGCTATCCTCGGCAATATAATCAAAGGGCTTCGATAAAATCAGCCCTCAAAAAATCTAAGGAGGTATCGAATTATTCAAATACAACTTTTCTAAGGCAAAAAAGACAAAAGGGTTTCATTCGACACTAAACCCTCAAAAAACCAATGGGTAAAAAATACATTCCAGGGCATAAAGAAATTATTACTAAGTCGTTTAAGCTGAAATGGGGAAATAATAGCCATCTCTTAGAGGCCATAATGACCCGATCTAAAAAAGCCTAATGGCCAATACACTTAGGGTTCGAGATCTTGTTCTCACCCGATCCGAATCTAAGGTTTCGATTATCCCGAGCCCAAATACGCAATAGCTTGGTTATAGCTCGGGGACTCATCATTATCCAGCATGAGACCTTAAGGGTCTATGCCCTAAAGTTTGAACCCTATTCGAACTCAACCGCGACAACTTCAAGGAATGAAATTATTGTAAGAATTTTGTAAGGCAAGAAACGTTGAGAAGACATTCAAAAAAACATTGAGAAGACATTCAAAGAAATTTTTCTCTGCAAGCTTGGCCTCGGCCTCTGCAAGCTTGATCTCGATTTTATCGATTCTTTTGGCCTGGACTAAACTTTTCTCCCTAGCACCTCGGAGTTGGGTCTCAGCCGATGCTAGTTTGGCTAATGCAGCTTCTTTCTCCACATCAAGGTGGTCCATATTCTCCTTCCACCGGTTGCAGTCGGCCTTGACCTGATCGACCTCTCCTCGAAGCAGCTCGATCCTATCCAGTTTTTGCTGCAGTTGTGACACTGAAGTATTAGCCTCCTCAGTTGGGCCGAGTAGACCACACTCTTTCAAAATGACAGTTACCTTATTGTCTAGCTCGGCCTCATTTTTACGAGCCTTGGCCAGGTCTTCCCAAAGGTCTTTGATCTCCTCCTCGTTTTGACTACAAAGGAGCTTCATGGCCTTCCCTTCATCCCAGGTCTTCTGGAGCTCAGTCTCGCATTGGCTTTGGTCGGCCCTGAGCTTGGTGAAAGCCCACACAGAAAAGGAAATTAGTTAGGGAAAACAGAGAAGAAGAGTGTTGGGAACTCCCATTTTTACTTTAGACCTGACTGATATCCTCTTAAGGCCGGGTGTCGATGGGCTCTGAGGAAGAAGACTCGAGAGCATCTTTGCAGCCTCAAGGCGATCTTCCGAAATGCCTTGATGCAGGGAAATTGGACGCTCCAATTTTGCCATATATAAGTCCACGCATTGGAGAAGCTCAAACCAAAAGTAAAGTGATCACTAAATATGAGGTCTGATCCATGCACTAGAAAGTCAGACCCCCTTTACGAGTTCCACAACGAGCAAGGTCATAAAACTGAGGACCGCATCACCCTAAGGCAAGAGGTCGTAAATATGTTTCACCAAGGATACCTCAAAGAATTATGGAGCAACCGGGGTAGGACCAACTTTTCCCGAGGACGTGAATAGCATCAGGGACCGCCGAGACTGCCCTTCCCCAATCGCACCATTCAAATGATCATCGGGGGTGGCGACGATGCTTCTATCAATAACGTAAAGTTCACCATGACCCATAAGCTCAAACAGTCAATAACTCACGAACGGTACGATGAACTTGAATAAAGTATTATCTTCGATAAGTCAGATACCCACGATTTGGTTTTCCTTCATTATGATTCCCTTATTATCATTTTACGAATATTAGATACATATATGAGACGCATTATGATGGACGATGGGAGTGGCATGTGCATTATCCACCCTCAGGTACTTGCACAAATAAAACTTGAGGATAAGATAGTGCTGCATTGTATCACTCTAAAGAGGTTTAACAATGTAGTTGAACGAACATCTGGAGAAATCACACTCCCGGTCCTGGTTGGCTTCATCACTCCGGAAGCCACATTCCACATCATGGACAAGGACACGACGTACAATGCCATAACAGAGCGACTATGGATACAAGCCATGGGGGAAATCCCCTCAAACTTATACCAAATCATCAAATTTCTATCCCCATAGGGAATATTTAGCATACGAGGAGAAAAATGCACATCTCAAGAATGCTACCGCATCGCCCTAGATTGTACGACCACTCAACAAATGAAGGGCAAAGCAAAAGAAACATAGCAGTTATTAGGGTTGAGGTTGAGCGGCGATGAAAGGGAAGACATCATCAAAGAACCTGAAATGGTGAAATCCACAAAATCGATCATAGAAGACCTCGACCCTGTTAAACTTGATAACAACGACCACAACAAGAAAGCTTACATCGGCTTCAAGCTTCAAAAACCATGTAGATTCTGTCAATTCTTAACTGCTAATGCGTACTTGTTTGTTTTTAGCCCTGCAGATATGCCAAGTATCCCAAAAGGAGACCGCTACACACAAACTAAATGTCGACCCCTTCCACCCCTAGTGAGGCAGGTTAGGCGGAAGTTCAATTTCTCAATAAACGATATCGTACGCGAAGAGGTCGAAAAGTTATTAGAAAATGGCTCCATAGGTCGCCAATGTGGTCATGGTGAAAAAGAAAAATAGGAAGTGGCAAATGTGCATAGACTTTACAGATTTAAATAAAGCATGCCCCAAAGATTCATTCCTGTTACCTCATATCGACCAGCTCATCGATGAACAACTGGGCATGAACTGCTATGCTTTTAGATGCCTACTCAGAATATAATCAGATCCTTATGGAAGAGGAGGATCAAGAGAAAACAACCTTCATCACCCATTAAGGAACATGCTGCTACAAAGTTATGCCTTTCGGACTGAAAAATGCAGGGGTGACATACCAAAGGTTGGTGACCAAAATGTACAAGGATCAACTCGGCAAGACTATGGAACTCTACATAGATGACATAGTGGTAAGTCCAAAAGGAGAGAAGATCACATTGACTAGTTGAAACAAGCCTTCGACATTCTCATGCGATACATAATGAAACTAAACCCTGAAAAGTGTGCATTCGGCGTGACCTCGGGAAAATTATTGGGTTTCCTGGTGTCACAGCGAGGCATATAGTTCAACCAAGACCAAATCAAATCTATATAAGAAATACCAGAGCACTTAACCACCAAAAAACAGGTTCAAAGGTTGACTAGCCGTATAGCCGCCCTGCTGAGATTCATCTTGCGATTATTTGACAAATTCTACAAATTTTTTAGCGTTCTCAAAAAGGATAACAGCCTCTAGTGGACCTCCGAGTGGCGCCCAAGACCTGTAGGAGTTAAAGGCTTACTTGTCATCATCGCTATTGCTTTCCAAATCGAAACCTGGGGAGCGTTTCCTCGTTAACCTCACTATATCTGAAGTAAAGATGAGTGCAGTCCTGGTCCGAGAAGATAAAAGTATGCAATATCCTATCTACCACATTAGCAAAACATTAGTCGACGTCGCGACGAGGTACGCCTACCTCAAAAAATTGGCCCTAGCCTTGGTCGTAGCTTCACGAAAGCTTAGACCCTACTTCCAGTGCAACCTTATCTCGGTAGTCACAACTTTTCCCTTGAGAAGTATTTTGCATAAACCCGAGCTATCGGGCACATTAGCTAAATGGGCCATAGAATTAAGCGAGCATGATATCACATATCAGCCGCGAACGGTGATAAAGTCACAAGTCACTGCCGACTTTGTCTCCGACTTCAGCACAAAAATAATGCCCGAAGTTGAAAAAGAAGTCACCCATGATTTTCACTAAACACAAGATCTATGGATTTTGTACACCGACAGCACTTCTAACGCATCAAGGTCTGGACTTGGACGGGTACTCGAAGTCCCAACAGACGAAGTAATTCGCCAGTCCAAAAGGTGCCTAGACATAAGTAACAATGAGGCCGAGTACGAGGTCATGATTGTGGGATAAAGGCTATCACTCAAATAAATGGCGGGACAGGTCAGACTACGTTGCGATTCTCAACTCGTCGTCAGCCAAGTCACAGGAACTTTCCAAATCAAAGAGAAAAGGTTACAAAAATACCAGGCTGTGATCTGTAAACTGTTGTCCAAGTTTGATGAACTTCAGCTTGACTAGATTCCTCGAGCACAAACTTTGCCAAATTAGAAGCAGCCACCAAAAACATCACCAGAAAAAGAAATACGGTCACAATCGAGGTAAGGACCATAAATCTAACTTGGAACTGGCGCAACCGTATTGTTACATACTTGTAGGATGGCGTACTCCAAGATGATAGAAAAGAAGCCAAGAAGCTTCGGATGCAAGCAGCCAGATACAACATCATTCATAACGACCTATACAAAAAGACGTATGGCATGTCCTTCAAGAAGTCCACGAGGGGAACTATGGAGCTCATTTTGGCAATCAAGCCCTGGTAAGAAGTCTCATGCAGGCAAGATACAAATGGCCCACCATGACAAAAATGGCCATGGACTTCGTGAGAAAATGCTAGCAACGCAAAGAATATGCCCCAATAATCCACCAAGCGGGCGAGCACCTCCACTCAGTCACTTCCCTTGGCTGTTCATCAAGTGGGGAATGGACATTGTCGGCCCCCTATCCACGAGATGAGGTAACGCACGATTTCTTTTGGCTTTAACTAACTATTTTTCTAAATAGATAGAAGCAAGAGAGTTTACCCAAATATGCGAACAGGAAGTGATCGCCTTCATATGGAAAGACATCGTGTGTCGCTTCACCCTTCCAAAGAGATAAGTTGCGACAACATACCCCAATTTATAGGAAAAAAGTTACCAAATGTTTTGATAAGTGTCGTATCAAAAGAAGACTTTCAACACCGTATCATCCTGCAAGCAACGGACAAGCAAAATCCTCCAATAAATCAATATTGAACATCACAAAGAAAAAGCTCGAGGATGCCAAAAGACTATGGTTGGAGTTACTACCAGAAGTACTTTGGGCCTACCTAACAACACCGATAACGAGCAAGGGTGAGTGGCCCTATTCATTAGTCTATTGGACTAATGCAGTAATACCAGTCGAAGTCAGAGACCCTAGTTTGAGATATTTCCACGAAAGCTGGCCGAGAAATGATAAAAGTAGAAGGCAAGAGCTCGACGAAGCCGAAGAATGGAGAGATATGGCCTACATAAGGATGATAGCCCAAAAGCAACATGCAGAATGCTATTATAACAAAAAGGCAAAAGTCAGACTGTTCAAAGTCAGGACTACGTGCTTTAAGCCAAAATACAAGCAAGCAAAGACCGCGGGAAGGAAAACTAGGAACAAATTGGGACAACCCATACAAAATCACGACAACAACAAACAAAGGGTCATTTCAACTAGAAACAATGGAAGAATAACTACCACTAAAAAATTGGAATTTCGCCTACCTCAAGGACTTCAGCTTTTAAGAAAGAATGTTCTCCAAGTCGTACTCTTTTTCCCTCACTTGAGTTTTGTCCTAATTGGTTTTTCTCAAGGAGGTTTTCAATGAGGTGACAAGGAGCACTCTTCAAGTTGAAGTGCGAACGGACGGAGGCACAGGACAATTAGTTCATTGCCCAACCACCCAATACCTCTCTAGGTTGACCAATAAAAGGACAAAATAGATTGGGACTAGAATATCAGCCCGGAAAATAGGTAAATTTCTCTAATATATATATGAACATAAACACAAATGCATGAAGGTAACCAATATTTTTATCACACAGCCAAAGCGACGTTGCCTCGATACCTACTTGGCCTCCTGCCGTAACTAAACAAAAGTTACATTCGATCTTGTTCGAATTAACTAAGTAAAAGTTACATTCGACCTCACTTAAATTAACTAAGTAAAATTTACATTCAACCTCGCTCGAACAAACTAAGTAAAAGGTACATTCAACCTCGCTCGAATGAACTAAGTAAAAGTTACATTCAACCTCGCTCGAATTAACTAAGTTACATTCGACCTCACTCGAATTAACTAAGTTACATTCAACCTTGCTCAAATTAACTAAGTAAAAGTTATATTTAACCTCAATCGAATTAACTAAGTTACATTCTACCTCGCTCGAAGTAACTAAGTAAAAGTTACATTCGACCTCGCTCGAATTAACTAAGTTATACTAGACCTCACTCGAATTAACTAAGTAAAAGTTACATTCGAACTCATTCGAATTAACTAAGTACGAGTTACATTAGACCTCATTCGAATCAACACCCATTCGGCCCCCGACCATAATTAAGTAATAACTACAATCGACCTTGTTTGAAATAGTTAAGTATAGGTTACATTCGATCCCATTCAAATTAATGCATATTAGGCCCTTGATCATAATTAACTACACATATATTACATTCAATTTCATTTGAATTAACACCTGATGGCACTCGGCCACGATCAATACTGAGCTTTGTTTCGACCTCATTCAACATACATGAACCATATTTTTATGACTAAAGCGACAAAATGGCAGAATAAAAGAAAAAGGCATACAAACCCGAACAGAAGGAAACGAGTCAAGTACGAGCAACAAAAATGGCATTTCATACTTAAAATATATTCCTTATAGAGGCTAGAATAGATGCCCACAAAAATATGTACAAAATTTACAAGAAAAAGAAAGAAAAACAACTACTCGCTGCCTAACCCAGCAGCGTCATCTTCACCCGTCTCTCTGCCATCGCCATCGCAATTGGGATACTCATCCTTATACCACGTGTCATGTTCAATCTGATCCAAACCCACATCCTCCTCGTAATGATCAGCCTCTAGTGTAGCGGGTCATATCCATGAGCGACCTGAGCTGTACGTGCCTTAGCACGAGCAATCTCGAAGTCGGCCTTAGAAAATTTCTCCGCTGTCATCAAATCTCTAAATATATCCAGTTAAGCCTCGTCATGAATCCACTTCTTATACAAAAATCGTATAAAATATCAGGAAAAGCAGAAGTGTGAGAAGAGGACGGTTGCGCCAATAATTGTGCCTTCTCATGCTCAAGAACGATAACTTTGTCACCAAGGCTCAAAAGCTCTTTCTCCAGCTCCCCTATCTGCTCATCAAGCGTCTATTCCCTGATCTTGGCCATCTCTAAATCACTTTTCCATCAGATTAAAGAATGCAAATTACAATCTCCAAAGCCTTCACTTTCGTTGAAGCCCCCAACCGAGCCAATTCAGCCTTCTCTAACTCCGATGTCTTCTCGACGACCTCACCACTCAGAGCATCTGCCTTGATTAGATATTCTTTGAGCTCGGCCCTCAGCTAAACCACTTGGGATTGAAGATCCGCACATTGGGCCTCAACTCCCTTGCTCACCTCGAGCTCTTCTTCTTTGTCCCTCAATGCCCCTTCAAGGACGCTGCACTAGCCGATGACTCTCATCAACTCGTCATCTTTCTATTTCATCTTGCCTTTGATAGCCTAAAAAATACCATTCTTTCCAAATCGATTGCAGATCTCGGGGTGCTTGTTGAGGTATTCACAGTACTTCCGCTCCATCTTTCAAAAAATGGTTTTATGCCACTCCTCTCGGTGGGTATTCTCGATCTCCAGAATAATGGTCTGAAAAGAAAAAAAAGAGATAAAGAGAGAGAGAGAGGGGGAAAAAATCAAACTCAAACAAAATAAAAACAAAGTGCAATTCACGAAAATTGAAAAGGGTCAAAAAGTTTACACTAAGGGCGAGGCCGACTATACCCATCGGTAGGGCAGCATCGTCAAGTTTCTCGAGAGTTTTTCCCTCCACATTAGAGCAAAGAGGACCTAAGGAAGGGACCATATCCTCTATTTTCATCAGTAGGTCCCGGTCCGTAGGGACCACAATGGTACGAGTGGACCCTTCCAACCTTACTTCAACCCGAGTAAACCCCTTGCTCAATATCCGCACCTTATCGGCATTAAGATCAGAGCCCGTTTCATATCCATCCTCAGCAATACTCTTATCTCTCCCATCAATGAATGAAGGAACGTCAGTCGGCCTCGAGGACGACGGCTCATCTCGAAGCACAGTACCCGCAACTTCTGCAAGTGGCCCACTAACTCCAACCTCGACATCAGGAAAAGGTACACCTTCCATAGCCCCCGCTAATGGCGGGACTTCAGATGGAAGATATGCATCATCCTAAAGAATGACGATGGCAGGCTTGCGATCACCCCTTATAGAATCTGCAGCTCAGATTATCATATCGTCGACGTCTACCGACCTATTTTTATGAGAGATCAAACCCTCCTCGCTCGGTGATGACTCTTCATCTATTAAATGAAGCAAGGAAGAGGCCAGAGCTTCTGGTGCTGATACAGTCGATGATCGAGCCGACCTAGCCGTAACAGGAGGCAGAATAGAAGTGAACAGTCTGGCATGCCAGGCCACAATCATAGCAGGGGCGGACTCCACTATAGTGTTCCTCTTGAGAAACGCAAGAGGAGGGTCCCTCGGCCTCCTCGAATATCCCCGATCTAAAAAAAAGAATAAATAAGGTTACAAGGTCATTCCCCACAAAATAATAAGAAGAAAGCGATCAGAAAGCCACGACAATAAAGATTTAAATGGGTAAACTCACCGATCACGGAAGGCGTAGGCCCGAACTTCTTGAGGAAGGCCGGCCATTCGCGAATCCTCGATGTATGAGGGAGGATCCGACTAATCCATTCGTGAATGTCTTTGACCAAAAGAGGGGGTGTGATCTCGTCTACACGAAGAGAGAACATAATGTTAATACTATTGAAATTGGCAGAACCAACACATAATATAAAAAAGAAGAAGAGAAAATGGGAGAGAGATGCTTACGGGCATAGTTCAAAACCTCAGGGAACCTACTTGCATTGACCACCATGTCCTTAGTTTTGACATAGAAGAAATTGAGCCAAAACTGACATTTCTCTTGTCGTCCATATTCACTACTAAACATTTGCTTCCCCGGTGGCAAATATGTTGCATCTTCCCCCTATGAAAGCTAGGGGCGAAGAGATGCATTAAGTGGTGAAGTGTCACCCGAACCTTGTCAAATTTCGCATACTTCGTAAGAATACTGATAAGTTTGTATATATATGGAAAAAGTTAGGTCGGGCAGACACTATAAAAATGGTAGAATTCCTCAGACAATGCGATAATAGGGAAGGAGTAGCTGATGTGGAAGGGATACGCGTAGAAAGTGCAATACCCAAGGCGGTGTACTAGTACCATGTCACGCCCAACTGGAATTAGGTCGATATAAGCAGGAATATAGAATTTTTCCCTAAACTCGGCAAGGGCAGCTCATTCATCAACGACTTCAAGATCCGAGGGTCGTCTTTCGGCACCTTAAAAAAATCGGATCTATCTTTTTCACGACAAGGGATTATCTCCTCCACCGTAGGAAGATTTGCATCTTTAAGAACAATTGAAACACTAGCATCATGGTGAGCCATGCGCACTACCAAGGGAACAGGGTCAGGTACCCCCTCCCCCCAAAACTAGAAGATACGTTAACCATCTTTGTTTATGTATAGAGGAGATGTAAGCACAGAAGAGTTTTGAGTAGCATAAGTTACCAGAATCAGTGAAAGCAAAAACACGGAAGTAAGATCAAGAGGGAAAGAACTTTGAATGAAGAAGGAACAAGAAGATACGAAAATTCAATATCTAGATTGCAAAGAATAAGGCAAAGGTTTCATATCCCTATTTATAAGAATTCAAGCATCAATATTGAGAAAGTAAACCATCGTTACCCAATTCAGGTATCGAAATGGCAGAGGCACGGGAAATGACGCAAGACATCAGGAAAATATGTAATAATAACGCATGATGTCATGACATCACTCTGAAATGACGTGACCCTAGGTTGCGGCTCATGAAAGGCCACATTTTTTTATCCAATCCATCCACCCAGGATTTCATCTCCTATGGTGGTGGGGGTTTTAGTCTATACCCCTACCTTGTATATTAATAACTCAAAGGAAAATTAGTACGACAAGGAGTGGGACATAAAACCTAACCTCTATAGAACCTAGTTACTCTAAACCAACTAGGAACAATGTTAGAGCATAGCAAATCCAACTTCCTATAGGAGTGTTGGCGGAGCCGAAACAAAGGCATAACTACTTGGTGAATCAAAACATGCCTCGAAGAAAAGATGAAGGATGTTCATGGAGGATTAGTACCACCCGGAGTTTTTGGCTTCCCTTATCCTGAAGGAAGGGAGTCCCAATTTGACCATTTTAAGTGCTTTTTTAGCTTCCCTGGGTAAGTCATTCTCCTGGAGATAGACTTCATTTCGGCATAGGGTTGTGGCATATTTTGCAAGTGAATCAGCCACCTTATTTCCTTCTCTGTAACATTGATGGACTTGAATTCCCCCCCCCCTCTCCCCCCCGATTTTGTATTGGACTTGCTCTATTTCATTGTACAAGTGCCATAGGGGATTGAGCTAGCCATTGATCATATTGACAAGTAGTTGCGAGTCAAGTTGCAGGCACAAGATATCTATGTGATGTGCATAGCACCAATTAATTCCAAGCGAGGCTGCATAGGTCTCACTATAATTGTTAGTTGAGAATTGGAGAGGCATAGAAATGCCATGACCATCTCTCCATTTCTTCTCCTATCAACTCCTCCTGCACCAGCTTTGCCTACCCTAGCCATGTAGCTTCCGTCAGTGTGAAGAGTGATAGAATTGGAGAGAGTGTCATTCCACTTCACAAGTTTGCTAATAATCTTAAGATTGTTATCCATGGAAATTATACATATCATATCCTAGTTCCACTTGGATTCCATTCTACTGAACTTTTTGCCAGAGCTACCTTTACTTGGAAGGTAACCTGGTGCCAAATTCTTGTTAGTGATGTAGCCTATTGTCCATATTTTTTGAGCATCTAGCTTTCCACAACTCCCAACATACAATGACAGGTGTAATTTGTAAAAGCGTCCTATGAACCTCGTTTTTAGGCTTGAGCTTCCACCATTTGTTAAGAGTATTATGGATACTCACAGGTGTGATATCAATATCCAGGGGACTAGCAATTCTTCTCCATGTATTAGAAGCTATGACACTCTGAATAAAAACATGGTTAGCAGTCTCCTCCTTGGCTTCTCTACAACAAACACATCTAGTAGCTATGTTGAGTCCAAATCTATGTAAATATTCCTCAATGGGAAGTTTCTTTTTTAGGATCCTCCACATCAAGAATGAGACTTTGAATGGTACTTCATTACTCCATAGCTAGCAAGTTATGGGTTCTAGTTCTTTTTTTTTTGTCTGAATGCTTTAAAGGCAGAGGAGCATGAGAAGTGGCCATTAGGATTCAAGCACCAAATAGCTGTATCTTCCTTGTTTCTAATGTCCACCTTTCAAACCTCTTCAGTGATGTGATTCGGGAGAGTGCATTTGTATGTTGTCAAAAATGAAATCTTTGACTTTTGTGTTCGTGGTTCCTAGGTTGGATATTGTCTTGGATTAGAGGTCCTGATCTAAGCCAGTTATCCCACCAAAAAAGAACATGTCCCTTTCCTAGTTTTCACATGATATTGGAATCAATTATCTTCCTAGTGTATAGTAAATTCCTCCAAATATTGGAGTCTTTGGAGTTTTTCTATTTTGATAGTAAGTTGGACCTATGACAATATTTTGTTAGGAGAAATGTTTTGCATAGGTTCTTTTCCATTCTGAGTCTCCATCATCTCTTTGAAGAGAATGAAGAGCATATGTCTTGCAATTTTTTGAATCCAACCCCACCTTATGGGTAGCACATCTTATCCCAGAAAATCCAGTGTTATTTGTTATTCCGTTTTTTCATACCCCGAAAGAAGTTAGAAAAATAAGATTCTATTTGGTTGAGGATAGTTTTTGGAGGAACCGTGGAAGTTAGCAAGTGTAGAGTCTGAGATTGTAGAATGTGTTTGATAATAACAACTTTCCCTCTATAGATATTAATTTGCCCTGCCAAGCATTTGCTTTATTCAGGACTTTAGTAGCCATGTTCGCAAAATAAGCAATTTTCTTCCTCCCTGTGTATATTGGACAACCCGAATATGTGAAAGGGAATTGAGAATGCTTGTATCCAGTCCACCTCTCCAACCTTCTGATAGTTCTTATATTTTGAAGTCCATAGGTGTAAAAGTTAGTTTTGTGCTTTTTTATCTCCTATGTTGATGCATTTTGATATTCCTTAAGCACCCTCATGACCATCTTGATTGAGTTTTTATCACCAGTTATGAATAAAATCAGGTCATCAACATAGCATAGAGGGTTGATTTGAGGCCTTTTTTTGCACATAGTGAATCCTTTGTAGTTGGTCATGTTGTTTAGTTGATTGAGAAATTTAGACAGTGCTTCGGCAGCTATAAACTATATCTAGCTCTTTTTACAATGACTGATAACAATTGTTAGAAAGAAGCCTGTAGATACACTCAATTACTCCTTCTGAGAATCCAAGCTTCCTCATAACTATTGTAAAAAAATGTCCATGAGAACCTGCCATACGCTTTAGACATGTCATGTTTAATGACTAGGTTTTCTCCTTCATCCGATGAATAATCTCTTAAGTTAGTAATACATTTTCTGTAATGAGCCTTTCCCTAACAAATCCATCCTGATTTTCAGAGATTATAGCTGGTAAAATAGAGGCCATTCTAAAAGCTAGGATCTTGGAATAATTTTTTTGGTTACATAGCACAAGTTGATAAGCCTCAACTGAGAGAGATCTAAAGGCGTGCTAACTTTAGGTATTAAAACTAGGCATGAATGTGTAAAATATTTACTCAGGCATTCCCCAATGAAGTAAGGTAGCTCAAAGTTGCAAATATCATTTTTAATGATATTCCACGTAACCTGATAGAAGTGGCCGTTATAACCATCCGGACCTGCAGCACTATTCGGATTTATGGAAAAAATGGCTGCCTTCATTTCTTCTTCAGTAGGAGTTGCGAGTAGCCTGGTATTGTCTTCTTCTGTTACCATTGGTTCAATCCATTTCAATACTCTATCCATATACCATTCCTCCTGCCTTGTGAATATTTCTTGGAAATAATCCATGGTTGCGTTTGAGATAGCAAAATTACCTTGAATCCACTGCCTGCACTATTCTTTATCCTGTGGATTTGGGTTCTTCTCCTTCTGTGCTTGATAATGCTATGAAGATATCTTGAATTGGTATCTCCAAATTTAGCCCAATTCAACTTGGCTTTTTGCTTGAGAATTGATTCCTCCATGTTTAACCATTTGATATATTCTACATGTGCCTTATGTAATGTAACAATCCAATCGGTTGTTTTGAGCTCTATCGCATCGCTCAACAGTTTGGTTCAGGAGAAGCTTCTTCAGGTATGTCTTTGTGCTCGTTCAAGGATGAACGAATGTTTATGTGTGGGAGGATGTAATGATCCGGCCGATTGTTTTTAGAATTTACGCCCCGATCCCCTACTAATTGCTTCCATCGAGTCTATTTCTGCTATTTTTAATTTACCGGGATGTTCAGTTTTGAGTTTCGGAGAGTTCTGGGACACTTAATCCCTAAATGAAAGCTTGAGTGTTGGAAAGTTGACCGTAGTCGGAACAGTATGAAGACAACCTCAAAATGGAAATCTGATGGTTTCGTTAGCTCCGTTGGGTGATTTCAAGTTTAGGGTCATTGTCGGATTGTGTTTTGGAGGTCCGTAGCTAATTTAAGCTTGAAATGCCGAAAGGTCGAATTTTGAAGTTTCCGGTTCGATGGTGAGATTTTGATCTGAGGGTCGGAATGGAATTTCGAGAGTTGTATTAGTTCTATTATGTCAATTGGGACATGTGTGCAAAATTTCAGGTCGTTCGGACGAGATTTGATAGACTTTTTGATCGAAAGCGTATTTTTGAGGAATTTGGAGTTCTTAGGCTTGAATTCATGGTTAATTTGAGGTCTCGATGTTGTTTTAGGTGTTTCAATGATTGGAACATGTTTGGGGAGTGGTATTAGACTTGTTGGTGCTTTTGGTTGAGGTCCCGGGGGCCTCGGGATGATTTCAGATGGTTGACGGGGAGTTTTGAGGTATGTCGCAACTACTGTATTTTTTTGTTGCTTCTGTTATTTTTGCATCTGCGGTTTGGGAACCGTTGATGCGGCGCCGCAGAAGCGGCTAAGAAGTCCATAGAAGCGGATTTTTGGTTTTTCCTTCAGGTTCCGCAGAAGCGGTGGTGCATCTGCGGAAGGATGATCGCAGATGCAGATTCTGGTCATTTAAAGGAAAGTTGCAGATGCAAAGATATTTCCGCAGATATGGTCCTAGGGCCGCAAATGTGGGAATTTGCTGGGCAAAAACTATAATTATTTGCCTTTGCGAAATTGAGCCATTCTTTCATCATTTTCATCTGGGTTTGAAGCTTTTGAAAGAGATTTTAGAGGAAAACAAAGGGGAATCACTTGGAGGTAACGTCCTTGACTTCATAACTCATTTTTATGTGATTAAAGACCTAATTAGTGATGAGAAATTTGGGAAAAATGGGTAATCAGGGCTTGAGTTTAAGAAGCCTTTATATGAGGATTTGAGGGGTCATTTGGACTTCGATTTTAGTATTCTTGTTATTTTTAGACTCGTGAGAGTATGAGCTTTCTGGAAATATAAATTTTATCCAATTTCGAGAAGTGGGCCTGAGGGGCATTTTGGTTATTTTACCTAATTTTGCGTATTAGATTAGTATTTAATTATAGAATCAGTTACTTGAGGTGTTATTTATAATATGCAATTGAATTGAATAGATTTGGGCCATTTGGAGTCAGATACTCGTGGCAAAAGCGTGGTTTCGGGTTGACTTGCACTTGTTCGAGGTAAGTGGCTTGTCTAACCTGTGTGGGATGACCTTTCCCCTTAGAATTGATATTGCGGTAATTGAAATTCCTCGTACCTGAGGTGCCGAGCGCGTACTTGTGCTAATTATTGGAAATTCGGTTTTTCACTTAAAAAAATAGCTTTGAATTGTGTTCTTCCTTTTCTTACTTACATTGTTCGGAAACTAAACCTGTTGTAGCCTAGAGAAGCATGTCTACTTGACTACATTGCTCTATTTGCCTTAACTGCCTTAATTGTATTACATGAACCATTCTAGGTTAGGATTACCTGCTTCATTTTGATATGAAATTGATTGGATTGAATTCTTGTTTTTCCTGCATATTTACTTTGAGACTACGGGACGATATCCCAGGAGCTCCCCTGCATGTTTACTTTAGGACTACGGAACGGTAGTCCGGGACATCCCCCTGCACTTGTATTTTGGGACTACGGGACGGTATCCCAGTAGTTCCCCTATATGTTTGCTTTGGGACTACGGAATGGTATTCCGGAAGATCCCTCCTGCACATTTATTTTGGGACTACGGGACGGTATCCCGGGAGCTTTCCTGTATGTTTACTTTGGGACTACGAAATTGCATTCTAGGAGATCCCCTGCACATTTATGAGTTGGACTATGGGACTGTACGTGGAAGATCCACTGGACATGACATTTATATTTTGGGACTACAGGACGGTATCCGGTATCCGGTATCCGGGGAGATTCCCGGTTGTTATCTTGGAGTTGAATTGTGTTCTCTTACTGCGTTTTACTTGCCTTTGTAATAGTTGTTGTTGTCCTTCATTTCATGTGCTACTTATTTACACTGTTTATTTCACACCGTTAAACCTTATATCTTATCTAACCTCAATAGGGCCCTAACCTTCCTCGTCACTACCCAACCGAGGTTAGGCTTCGCGCTTACTGAGTATAGCTGTGGTGTACTCATACCCCTTCTGCGCATGTTTTTCATGTACAGATCCAGGTACTTTCGCTCATTCTTATCATCATTGAGGCGAAGCGCTTCTGTAGAGACTTCAAGGTATATCTGCCACGTCCGCAGACCGAGGAATCTCTTTCTATTCTTGTTGTTTAGTATTAGCCCTTCTGTATTTTCAGTTCTTATTAGATATTCTGAAGTTAGAGCTGTGTAGTACTTCTTAGCTTGTGATTCATGGATTTTCGGGTCTTGGAATTATGTGTTAGTTTTGAGAGTTAAATATGGTGTTTGCCGAACAACACATTTATACACTTGTTATTTCTTATTTCTGCTTTAAATTGTTTTACTTTCGCAAATTTTTGGTTGCTTTTCTGCAACCTAGTTGTAGAGACTAGGTGTTGTCACTATGGTTCACGGAGGGCGAACCGGGGCCGTGACATGTAAGATCTCCCGATTGGCATCTGAGTCATCATCTTCATAAGTTTGCTCCATAATTAAGATGTCTGTCTCTAATTGTTTCATCTTTTAAAATACATTCCCAATAGTTTCTCTAGACCAAAGACTTAATTTTTTGGAGAGAGTCTTCAGTTTCTGTTGCAGGGTCCATCAAGAATTTCCATATACCTCTATGTTCCAAGTGTCCTCAACCAGGTTTAAGAAGTCTGGTTGAGTTGTCCAAAAGTTTAAAAAATTGAAGTATCTGATAAAACTAGTATGAGTGTTATTGTATTCCATGAAAATTAGGCTGTGATCTGATGTTGTTCAGGCAAGATGATCTATTTTGGTTTGTTGGTATAGGTCTGACCAGTTCTCATTTATAAGGACTCTATCCAGCCTTTTGCTAATTCTTCTTCTCCTTCTCCTACCATTAAACCAGGTAAATGCATTGCCAAAGAGTCCGACATCAGCTAATGCATATTCTTCAATACAATTTATAAAGTCTAGATTCCTCGTCAAACTATGTTGTAATGCTACCTCGTTTGAAATGCTACTACTCGACCTGCTCGCCTTAACTTCTCAACCGCAACTAACAGAGTCCACTCATCGAGGTTGTCCAAGATCGATCTCAATAAGCAGATGAACTAACTGTATAGGTCAAAATCTGCCCTAAGGGAAATTAGCATAAAGTGGCATTAAGGAAAAAAATGTGGCCGAGGTTGACTAGTAAACAATGGTACTCGTAGTCGGGCAGTCAACAATGGTCGAGGTCGAGCATCAAGAATAGAGCACTAACGACTAGTTTTTGTAATAGGATATTTAAGAGAATATTCCATTGAATATTCTTTGCACTTGTACAATTAGGGTTAATTGGAGATATGTCTGATATAAATAGAAAAAGATATAAGGGGATAAGATATGTAATATTCATTTGATAAGAATACTTTTTGAGAAGAAGATTCTCTCTCTAGAAGATACAGACTCTACTTTTTTATTAAGATTTCATCATCCATTACACTACTAGAAATTTGGTAATTAGCGATCAAAAAATCGACCAACGTTGATCGGTTATGGCCAATTACTAACCAAATATGCTTGGACGGTATTTTGGTAGTCGCTTTAGTATACCGACCAAAGTTGGTCGGAAATAACTTATCAACGTTGGTTGGTAAATTAAATTCAAAAAATAAAATATTGCAAAAAAAAAAAAATCGATCAAAGTTGATCGGTATTTTAATTATGTAATCAAAAGATTCACTGTCACAGAATCGAACTAGGGTGTGTACTGTAGTATGATACTATTCTACCACTAGACCATTGTCATACTTTTTGTTTTAAGATTGTCTTTTTTATTTATTTGTACTCTTTAATTATATTGTCGCACGAAAATAACCTACCAAAGTTGATCGGTTTTATTAAAAAATAAAATTACCGACCAAAGTTCGTCGTTTTTTAAAATGACCGGCCGAATTTACCTACCAAAGTTGTTCGGTTTTTTAATATTAATTTTATTTATTTTAATTGCAAAAACCGACCAAAGTTGGTCGGTTTCTTGAAAAATAAATTTTGCGGGACTCAAAAGTAGTTTCCCGCATTTTTGTGCCAAAGAAAACCGATCAAAGTTGGTCGGTTTCATAAAAAAAAGATTAAAATATTTTAAAATACCGACCATCTTTTGTCGTTTTTAGCCCTTTTTTTACCAACCAAAGTTGATTGGTTTTTCTCGGTCGATTTTTGCCAAGTTTCTAGTAGTGTTATTTCATACTTTTCCATCAGATTCGGGAATAGTTCTAATATTCTAGGATTTGTCTATCATCCATCACAGTCAGAAAGAAGAATCATCCACCTCATTCAATATTGAGTGAAATATTCTCCTTATTTACATAAACGTCATTTATTGCTTGATGTTTCTCTATTATTGCTCAAATACTTCGGATTATTAAATGCACATTGTTTTTAATTTCCCACCATCATTATCCCACATTTATCCTACCAACTAATTTTAAATCTAAAGATATTATTACTAATAAGGTTTAACTCGTTATTACGTAAGATTTAATAGTTTAACTGAAAGTTTATACTTTTTGGTCAAACAAAACTTATTTTACTTCTCGTCGCTTGCATTACTGTTCTTTTGTGAAAAAGGGAAAAACAACAGTCAATCTTCCAAATTAAAGACTGTCCGTGCAGAGAACTAACCGATATTATCCTAACAAAAAAAAAAGTGTTTTTGTCTGGCTCAATAATGTTTAATTTAAACAAAGTGGGAACTACATAATACTCAAAATCAATCAGAAAATGAGTTCCTTCTCAAATTTGTGCTTAATTACATACATATAGATCTAGAGAATGTTCTTGTACACACATAGTTTTAAAAAATAAAAATAATAGTGGGTAATCATTCTGTTGGAAACATATTGGATTATGGAGAATAATTAGCTTGAGGCGTGTCAAGGACATAGTCCATAAGGATATTTTGCCCACACCAAAATAAATAATATTAGGCGTATTCTCAGGATTCAATAAACTCTTCTAGTATAACTAGGAGCATAAACAACAAAGATAAATCAAAGAGAACCCAACACAAAAGAAAGGGAAGAAAAGTTTTTACTTTTTTACCACACTTGAAAGTAAAAAGAACTTGAGAATTTGTAGATAAGAACAACCATCTCATAAGATGGTTAGCTAAAATGCTCCAACATATACAGCATCAAAAAAACTAAAGAATTAATAAGAAAAGATGTTACATAACAAATCTTAACGTTTTGTAACTTCCAAAGCCATTAAAAGGATATTACTAACGGATAATAATAATTTGAACAAACGAATTCAAAAGCTATTAATAGCTAATAAAATAAGGTTTTGTATGAATATTAATAAAAGGTCAGTTATAATATTAAAATAATAGCTATTAATCATGGGTAGTAGATGTGATGACCCAAAGGGGTCATCACCTATTTTAATTAATTCTGTGCTTCCGAGGCCTTAAAAACCTCATTTAGAGTTGTCTCGATTTGCGTGCACAGTCCGGACGCGTAGCCGGAAAGCTAAAATTCTGTGAAAAATGCTAAATTTTGATGTTAAAATTTTTTGGTAAACGGACCCGGACCCGTGATTTGACGGTCCCGGAGAGTTCGTAGGAAAATATGGGACTCGGGCGTATGCCCGGAATGAAATTCCGAGGTCCCGAGCCCGAGAAATGAATTTGTTAAAAAAAATTCTTAAACTGTTAAGGAAAATTGAAATGATATTTGATTGGAACGTATTGGTATCGGGCCCGTATTTTGATTATGGTTCCCTGTACAGGTCTTATATATGCTTTAAGTCATTCCTGTGAAATTTGGTTGAAAACGGACGTCGTTTGACCTGATTCGGACCTAAATTGGAAAATTTGATGTTTTTATGAAGTTTGAAAGAATTTTTGAATTTTGAGGTTTAATTCGATATTTATGATATTAGCTCGGCGATTTCATCGCATGAATAAGTCCGTATGATGTTTTTGAGGTTCTGTGTATATTTAGTTTGGAGCCCCGAGGGTTCGGGTGAGTTTTGGATAGGCCACGGGTGCATTTTTTAACTTTGAAAATAATCTGGTATGCCTGTTCTGCAGTTTTCGCATTTGTGAAGCAGGTCTCGCAAATGCGAGCCTGGCATCGCAAATGCAAGAAGGGAAAACTTTGCAACTGATCGCAAATGCAACCAAATAGCTCGCAAATGCGAAGTAGGGTTTGTCGCAAATGCGACATTTTTGATCGCAAATGCGAAGCCCCTTATTTTGTACAGTGTTCGCAAATGCAAACATTACTTTGCAATTCTGAAGGTCGAGGTTCGCGATTGCGAACCCCTGTTCGCATTTCCCATATCAGAGACCTACAATTTTCTATACTTAACCGATTTTAAGTCATTTTTCACACCATTTTCAAAACACAGCTCCTATGGACGATTTTCCAAGAACAAATCTGATTCCAAATCAATTGTAAGTTAGTTTTTACTCATTTCTTTCAATTATTTACATCTTTTAACATGATTTCAACCTAAAATCAAAGATTTTCATGGGAGAAATTGAGTATTTTGGGTAGAGCCTATGTTTTTCAAAAATTTGGGATTTGGACCTCAATTTGAGGTTTGATTTCAACACAAATTATATATTTGAGTTTGTGGGGGAACGGATAATCGGGTTTTGGTTCGAACCTCGGGTTTTGACCACATGGGCCCAGGGGCAATTTTTGGCTTCTTGGGTAAAACTTTGGAAAACTTAATTTCATGCATTGGGGTTGATTCATTTAATGTTTATTAATGTAATTAAGTAATTTGTAATTAGATACGAGCGAATTGGAGTGGAATCACGGGGTAAAGCTATAATTGAGGCTTGAGTTATGTTCAAAGTATTGAGGTAAGTGTTTGGTCTAACTCTAGCTTGATGGATTAGGAGTTGAGTCGTATTTGCTAATTGCTTCTTGTTGAGTACGACATATAGACATGGTGACGAGTTTCTATACGTTGGTGTAAAGCATGATCGTAAGTCTTAAATTGATAGTAGTTGTGTTCTTAAATGACCCTTCGGATGCTTTAAATTGATGACTCTAGATATTGAGTAGAGATTTAGTTTATTCTCATGGACTTTATTTATACTTGAGTACTGGTATTAATCGAGCTGAGTAAGAGTTGAGCTTGGATTTGGTTATAGCTTATTCTCCCTTGCTGGGATGGTTATTTTGATATTGTTGTTCCCTTATCAGGAAATTTTTACTATGTTGCTTTTGTTTTCCTTGCCGGAATTTTATTCTGACTTTGTATTGAATTGAAATGGGAGCGGGTGGTATGCCTACCACAATTTGTTGATTGAAATTTGAGTGGGTGGTATGCCTACCACAAGTTATTGATTGAAATGGAAGCGGGTGGTACGCCTACCACAAGTTATTGATTGAAATGGGAGCAGGTGGTACGCCTACCACAATTTGTTGATTGAAATTTGAGCGGGTGGTACGCCTACCACAAGTTATTGATTGAAATGGGAGCGGGTGGTACGCCTACCACAAGTTATTGATTGAAATGGGAGCGTGTGGTATGCCTACCACAAGTTATTGATTGAAATAGGAGCGGGTGGTACGCCTACCACAGGATATTGATGAAATGGGAGCGGGTGGTACGCCTACCACGAGATTTGATGAAATGGGAGCAGGTGATACACCTACCACGAAAACATTAAGAAATGGGATCGGGTTGCACGCCTACAACGAGATGTGTACTGATAGTGAAATCTGCTTTTATTTCCCTTATCCGTATTAGAGTTCATTTATTGATGTTCCTTATTATTCTCTTGAAATTCTGTATTATCTGCTATCCCCAAAAGCATGTTCTCTCCCATTTAAAATGTTTATTCTTGTTATTTTCCCGCTGTAGATGTATATATATAACTGTACAGGTTTATGTGGTAGTCCTGTCTAGCCTCGTCACTACTTCGCTGGGGTTAGGCTAGGCACTTACCAGCACATGGGGTCGGTTGTGCTGATACTACACTCTATGCTCTTTTGCACAGATCCAAGTACCGGACAGCAGCAGTAGTTCGGGAGCTAGTCTTCAGTCCACGAGATTTTCGAGGTAGTCCTGTAGGCGTCCCCAGGCCCGGCATCTCCTCTATCTTTATTTATGATTTGTTTCCTTTTGTATCCGAGACAGACTTTATTCCTTGTTTCAAACACTCTTAGATAGTCCGTGAATGTTGTGACACCAGTCTTGGGTAGAGACATATGTGAATTTTCCTTTTTATTTTGGTTTACTTTGCTAAGTCTTCCGCTAAATTATGAATTCCGATGTTGTTTAATTATTTATCTCATGTTAGTTTAATTGGTAAACATGGATTTAAAACAAAAGTATTATGGATTCTAAATGTGTGGCTTGCCTAGATTCTATGAGTAGGCGCTATCACGACTCCTGAGGGTGGAAATTCCGGGTCGTGACAAGTTGGTATCAGAGCTCTAGGTTACATAGGTCTCTCAATTCACGAACAAGCTCAGTAGAGTCTGGGGGATCGGTACGGAGACGTCTGTATTTATCCCCCAGAGGCTACAGAGTTAGGAAAAGTTTCACATTGTTCTTTCTTGTCGTGGGTTTGGTTCCTCAATGCTAATTGAAGTTCTACTTTGTTCTTTCGCAGATGGTGAGAACACGCGCTTCCTCATCTACTGATCATCAGTCCGAGCCCCAAACAGCTCCCACTAGGGGTAGAGGGAGAGGCCGAGGTAGGGGCAGAGCTCAGCCTCGAGCGGCAGCACCAGTGGTGGAGCCTCAGGTTGACTTTGATGAGGAGGTTCCGGCCCCAGCCCCAGCCCCAACAGTTCCGGTGGGCCCAGCTCAGGTCCTAGAGGGGTTTATTGCTACCCCAGTTCTTCAGGACGCTCTGGTCCGATTGGTGGGCCTCATGGAGAGTGTCACCCGAGCAGGTTTTCTTCCTGTAGCACCAGCCTCTTCTCAGGCTGGAGAAGGAGCCCAGACTCCTGCTACTCGTACTCCGGAGCAGGTAGCTCCCCCGATTCAAACTCCAGCAGTTCAGCCAGTTGGAGCAGCTCCGCCGGGTGTGTTAGCCCAGGTCGGTAATGGAGCAGCTATGTCTGCCGATGCTTTGTGGATATTGGACAGTATCACCAAGCTCTTCACTACTACCTTCAGCGGTGCATCTACCGAGGATCCTCGGGATTATTTGGATAGTTGCCACGAGGTTCTTCGGAACATGGGTATTGTTGAGACTAATAGGGTTGATTTCGCTACATTTTGCTTGTCTGGATGCGCCAAGACTTGGTGGAGGGATTATTGTTTAGCTAGACCAGCATGATCGCCAGCCTTGACCTGGGAGCAGTTCACACATATATTTCTGCAGAAGTTTCTCCCTATTACACAGCGAGAGGCCTATCGGAGGCAGTTTGAGTGTCTCCAGTAGGGCATGACTGTCACCTAGTACGAGAACAGGTTTATTGATTTGGCTCGCCATGATTTTGTTATACTTCCCACTGAGATGGAGAGAGCGAGACAGTTTATTTATGGACTCATTAAGCCTATTAGTCTCCAGATGGCTAGAGAGGCTGGGAGCGAGATAATCTTTCAGGAGGCGGCCAATGTGGCCTGGAGGATTGAGATGGTATTGTCATAGGGGGGTGGTCATAGGGCAGACAAGAGACTCGTCAGTCAGGCCAATTCAATGGTGCCTTGTCTGGAGGCAGAGATTCGTATGATAAGGGTCATCTTCCTAGGCCCTTTCAGTCGGCTCTTCAGGTTTCTCATGGTGCTTCTGGTAATCGTGGTCCTCAGACGCAGTATTCCGATCAGCAGCCCTTCAGTGCACCACCAGCACCTATTAGTGCACCACTGCTTCATAGTTTCCAGGGTCGTCAGCCCCAGCAGCCGAGGCAACAAGAGGCACATTGCTAGGTATTGCCCTCCCGTGCCAGGTGGCTATTAGCATCAGGTTTCTCGTGCCATGGTTCAGGCACCAGGTGTTCCATAGCCCGCCCTGCCAGCTAGAGGTGGGGGTAGAGGTGCTAGAGGTGGAGGTGGAGGTCATAGAGGTAGAGCTCAGACCGCCAAAGGTGGAGGCCAGCCAGCAGCAGGCCGACCCAGAGAGGTAGATCAGAGTGGTGGGGACCATTCCCGATGTTATGCTCTTCAGGCCAGGCCCAAGGCAGAGGCTTCAGATGCGGTTATTACAGGTACGGTTCTAGTTTGTGATAGAGATGCTTCAGTGTTGTTTGATCTGGGGTCTACATATTCGTATGTGTCATCTTATTTTGCCCTGTATTTGGTCATGCCTAGTGATGCATTGAGTATTCCTGTGTACGTGTCCACACCGGTGGGTGACTCTATTGTGGTTAATCGAGTCCATCGTTCTTGTGTTATGGTGATTGGGGGTCTGGAGACTCGTGTAGATTTGTTGCTTTTAGACATGGTTGACTTCGACATTATATTGGGGATGGTCTGGTTATCACCCTATCACGCTGTCTTGGACTGTCATGCCAAGACTGTGACCTTAGCTTTATTGGGTATGCCTCGTTTAGAGTGGAAAGAGACTCCTGGTCATTCTACTCGCAGTGTTATATCGTATGTGAAGGCTCGGCATATGGTCGAGAAGAGGTGTTTGGCCTATTTAGCCTATGTTCGTGATTCCAGTGCTGAGGTTCTATCTATTGATTCTGTGCCCGTTGTTTGTGAGTTCCCTGATGTTTTTCCTTCAGACTTGCCGGTTATGCCACCTGACAGGGATATTGACTTCTGCATTGATCTAGTTCCGAGCACTTAGTCCATTTCTATTCCGCCATATCGTATGGCCCCGCTGGAGTTGAAGGAGTTAAGGGAACAGTTGCAGGATTTGCTTGAGAAGGGTTTCATTAGACCCAGTGTCTCACATTGGGGTGCGCCAGTGTTATTTGTCATGAAGAAGGATGGGTCAATGAGAATGTGTATTGATTACCATAAATTAAACAAGGTAACGATCAAGAATAAGTATCCGTTGTCGAGGAATGATGATTTGTTCGACCAGCTTCAGGGTGCCAGGGTATTTTCCAAGATTGACTTGCGATCTGGCTACCATCAGTTGAGGATTAGGGCATCCGATGTCCCTAAGACAACTTTCTGCACTAGGTACGGGCCTTATGAGTTCTTGGTTATGTCATTCGGGTTGACAAATGCCCCAGAGCTTTCATGGACTTGATGAACCGATTGTTCAGACCTTATTTGGACTCATTCGTGATAGTTTTCATTGATGATATATTGATATACTCTCGCAGCCAGGAGGAGCACGAACAACACCTTAGAGTGGTTCTTCAGACTTTGGGGGATAGTCGGTTATATGCTAAGTTCTCGAAGTGTGAATTCTGGTTGGGTTTAGTTGCATTTCTGGGTCATGTTGTATCAGCAAAGGGTATTCAGGTGGACCCAAAGAAGATCGAGGCAGTCAAGAACTGGCCTAGACCAGCATCAGCTACAGAGATTCGGAGTTTCTTGGGGTTGGCAGGCTACTATCGACAGTTTGTGGAGGGGTTTTCATCTATTGCAGCCCCGATGTCCAGATTGACCTAGAAGGGTGCCCAGTTCAGATGGTCAGATGAGTGTGAGGCGAGCTTTCAGAAGCTCAAGACAGCTGTAACTATGGCACCGGTGTTGGTTTTGCCTACAAGTTCAGGGCCTTATACAGTCTATTGTGATGCTTCCTGTGTTGCGCTTGGAGCAGTGTTGATGCAGGATGGCAAAGTCATTGCCTATACTTTGAGGCAGTTAAAGATTCATGAGAAGAAATATTCGGTTCATGATTTGGAGTTGGCATCCATAGTTCACGCATTGAAGATATGGAGGCATTCTTTATATGGCATAGCATGTGTGGTGTTCACGGATCACAAGAGTCTTCAGTATTTGTTCAAGCAAAAGGAGTTGAATTTCAGACAGAGGAGGTGGTTGGAGTTGTTGAAGGATTATGATATCACCATTCTATATCATCCGGGGAAGGCCAATGTGGTGGCCGATGCATTGAGTAGGAAGTCAGCCAGTATGGGCAGTCTTACTTATATTCCGGTAGGTGAGAGGCCGCTTGCTTTGGATGTTCAGGCCTTAGCCAATCAGTTCGTGAGGTTGGATGTTTATAAGCCCAGGCGTGTGTTAGCTTGCACGGTCACTCGTTCTTCATTATTGAAGCGTATCCATGTGCGGCAGTATGATGATCCCCATTTGTGTGTCCTTTGAGACACGGTGCAGTGCTGAGGTGCCAGGCATGTTACCTTATATGATGATGGAGTTTAGATATTGCAGGGTCGAGTATGTGTGCCTAATAGGGATGGGCTCCGAGAGTTCATTTTGGAGGAGGCCCATAGCTCCCGGTACTTTATTCATCCGAGTGCCGCGAAGATGTATCAGGATTGCAGCAGCATTATTGGTGGCGTAGAATGAAAAAGGATATCGTAGCATATGTGGCTCGTTGTTTGAATTGTTAGCATGTTTTATTTCAAAGGATTGAGCTTCCCGAGTGGAAGTGAGAGCAGATTACTATGGACTTATTACTGGACTTCCGCTGACTCGAAAGAAGTTCAACACAGTATCGGTCATTGTTAATAGGCTGACCAAGTCCGCTCATTTCATTCCCATGGCAGTATCCTATTCTTATGAGAGGTTGGCCAAGATCTATATTCGGG
This sequence comes from Nicotiana glauca, assembly GCA_026770625.1. NCBI lineage: Eukaryota > Viridiplantae > Streptophyta > Magnoliopsida > Solanales > Solanaceae > Nicotiana > Nicotiana glauca. The sequence goes on along the minus strand of MU738628.1, from coordinate 59,844 downwards.
AGATTGTTCACCTTCATGGTGTGTCCATATCTATCATTTCGGAGTGGGGTATGCAATTTACCTCACGCTCCTGGAGAGCAGTTCAGTGAGAGTTGGGCACATGGGTTGAGTTGAGCACAGCATTTCATCCCCAGACGAACGGGAAGTCCGAGCGGACTATTCAGATTTTGGAGGATATGCTCCGAGCTTGTGTTATTGATTTTGGAGGTTCGTGGGATCAGTTCTTGCCTTTAGCGGAGTTTGCCTACAACAACAGCTACCAGTCGAGCATCCAGATGGCTTCTTATAAGGCCTTATATGGTAGACGGTGTCGGTCTTCGATTGGATGGTTTTAGCGGGGAGAGGCTCGGTTGTTGGGTATGGATTGTTCAGGAGGCCTTGGACAAGGTTAGGATTATTCAGGATAGGCTTCGTTCATCTCAGTCCAGGCAAAAGAGCTATGCAGACCGCAAGATTCGAGATGTGGCTTTTATGGTTGGTGAGCGGGTATTGCTCCGAGTGTCGCCTATAAAAGGCGTGATGAGATTTGAGAAGAAGGGCAAGCTTAGCCCTAGGTTCATTGGTCCGTTTGAGATTCTTGATCGAGTGGGAGAGGTGGCTTATAGACTTGCTTTGCCACCGAGCTTATCAGCCGTACATCTAGTGTTTCATGTGTCCATGCTTCGGAGGTATCACGGCTATCCAGCCCTCGTGTTAGATTTCAGCACTGTCCAGTTAAATAAGGATTTGTCTTATGAGGAGGAGCCGATAGCTATTCTAGACCGGCAGGTTCGTCAGTTGAGATCCAAGAGTTTCTCTTCTGTTCGTGTCCAGTGGAGAGGTCAGCCTCCTGAGGCATCGACCTGGGAGTCTGAGTCCAATATGCGGAGCCGTTATCCTCATCTTTTCCCGGACTCAGGTACTTCCTTCTTCTCTCCGTTCGAGGACGAACGGTTGTTTTAGAGGTGGAGAATGTGACGACCCAAAGGGGTCATCACCTATTTTAATTAATTATGTGCTTTCGAGGCCTTGAAAATCTCATTTAGAGTCACCTTGATTTACATGCACAGTCGGGGCGCATAGCTAAAAAGCTTAAATGTGAAATTCTATGAAAAATGCTAAATTTTGATGTTAAAATGAATAAATTTGAATTTGGTCAATATTTTGGGTAAACGGACCCGGACCCATGATTTGACGGTCCCGAAGGGTCCGTAGGAAAATATGGGACTCGGGCATATGGCCGGAATCAAATTCCAAGGTCCCGAGCCCAAGAAATGAATTTTTAAAAGAAATTATTTTTCTAAAATTGTTAAGGAAAATTGAAATGATATTTGATTGGAACGTGTTGGTATCGGGCCCGTATTTTGGTTCTGGCACCCGGTACAGGTCTTATATATGCTTTAACTCATTCCTGTGAAATTTGGTTGAAACGGACGTTGTTTGTCGTGATTCGGAACTAAATTGGAAAATTAGATGTTTTATGAAGTTTGAAAGAATTTTTGGATTTTGAGGTTTAATTCGATGTTTATAATGTTATTTCGGCGATTTGATCGCGTGAATAAGTCTTTAGGATGTTTTTGAGGTTATGTGTATATTTGGTTTGGAGCCCCAAGGGCTCGGGTGAGTTTTGGATAGGCTACAGGTGCATTTTTGAACTTTGAAAATAATCTGGTATGCTTGTCCTGCAGTTTTTGCATTTGCGAAGCAGGTCTGGCAAATGCGAGCCTGGCATTGCAAATGCGAGAAGGGAAAACTTTGCAACTGATCGCAAATACGACCAAATGGTTCGCAAATGCGAAGTAGGGTCTGTCGCAAATGCGACATTTTTATCGCAAATACGAAGCCCCTTATTTTGTACAGTGTTCGCAAATGCGAACATGACTTCGCAATTCCCACATCTGAGGATTGCGAACTCCTGTTCGCATTTCCCATATGAGAGGCCTGTAAGTTTCTATACTAAACTGATTTTCAGTCATTTTTCACACTATTTTCAAAACACAACTCGTTTGGGCGATTTTACAAGAACAAATCTGATTCCAAATCAATTATAAGCTAGTTTTTACTCATTTCTTTCAATCATTTACATCTTTTAACATGATTTCAACCTAAAATCAAAGATTTTCATGGGGAAAATTGGGTGTTTTGAGTAGAACCTAAGTTTTTCAAAAATTGGGGACTTGGACCTCAATTTGAGGCCCGATTTCAAAATAAATTATATATTTGAGTTCGTGGGGGAATGGGTAATCGAGTTTTGGTTCGAACCTCGGATTTTGACCATGTGGGCCCTGGGGCAATTTTTGGCTTTTGGGTAAAACTTTGAAAAACTCATTTTCATGCATTGGGGTTGATTCATTTAGTGTTTATTAATGTAATTAAGTAATTTGTGATTAGATATGATCGAATTGGAGTGGAATCACGGGATAAAGTTATAATTGAGGCTTGAGTTGTGTTCAAGGGATTGAGGTAAGTGCTTGGTCTAACCCTAGCTTGAGGGATTAGGAGTTGAGTCTTATTTGCAAATTGCTTCTTGTTGAGTACGACGTATGTTATGTTCTTAAATGACCTTTTGGATGCTTTAAAAATGATGACTCTTCATATTGAGTAGAGATTTAGTTTACTCTCGTGGACTTTATTTATGCTTGAGTGATGGTATTAATCGAGCTGAGTAAGAGTTGAGCTAGGAATTGGTTATAGCTGATTCTCCCTTGCTGGGATGGTTATTTTTATATTGTTGTTCCCTTGCCGAAATTTTTTTACTATGTTGCGTTTGTTTTCCTTGCCGGAATTTTATTGTGACTTTGTGTTGAATTGAAATGGGAGCGGGTGGTACGCCTATCACAAGTTATTGATTGAAATAAAAGCGGGTGGTACGCCTACCACAAGTTATTGATTGAAATGAGAGCGGGTGGTACACCTACAACAAGTTATTGATTAAAATGGGAGCGGGTGGTATGCCTACCACAAGATATTGATGAAATGGGAGCGGGTGGTATGCCTACCACGAGTTATGATGAAATAGGAGTGAGTGGTACGCTTACCACTAGATTTGATGAAATGGGAGCGGGTGGTACGCCTACCACGAAAACATTGAGAAATGGGATCGGGTCGCATGCCTACAACGAGATGTGTACTGACGGTGAAATCTGTTTTTATTTCCCTTATCCGTGTTAACGTTAATTTATTGATGTTCCTTATTATTCTCTTGAAATTCTGTATTATCTGTTATCCCCGAAGCATGTTCCCCTCCTATTTAAAATGTTTATTCTTGTTATTTTACCACTGTAGATGTGTGTGTATATATATATATATATATATAACTGCACAAGTTTATGTGGTAGTTATGTCTAGCCTCGTCACTACTGCACTCGGGTTAGGCTAGGCACTTACCGGCACATGGGGTCAGTTGTGCTGATAGTACACTCTATGCTCTTTTGCATAGATCCAGGTACCGGACAACAGCAGTAGTTCGGGAGCTAGTCTTCAGTCCCCGAGATTTTTGAGGTATTCCTGCAGGCGTCCGTAGGTCCGGCATCTCCTCTATCTTTATTTATGATTTATTTCCTTTTGTATCGGAGACAGACTTTATTCCTTATTTTAGACAGTTGTATGTAGCACTCTTAGATAGTCCGTGAATGTTGTGACACCAGTCCTGGGTAGAGACATATGTGGATTTTTCTTGTTATTTTGGTTTACTTCGCTAAGTCTTCCGTTAAATTATGAATTCCGCTGTTGTTTAATTATTTATATCATGTTAGTTTAATTGGTAAACATGGATTTAAAACAAAACTATTATGGATTCTAAATCTGTGGCTTACCTAGCTTCTACGAGTAGGAGCCATCACGACTCTTGAGGGTAAAAATTTTGGGTCGAGGCAGTAAATGATAATGAATATGTTATATTTTTATTTTTGAGATATAAGAATTACTTCTAACAATCCCCCACATATCTTAAAAATAATATCACAAAATAAAATAAATAAAAAATTTGCTGGATTTTTACAAATAAGCGTAATGCGTCGAATTTGATGTCTCTTGGACTATGAACCAGACCTAGATAAAATAAGATTAAACTTACAGAACAATTGGTGAAGTTTAAAACTTCTTTGAACCAAGAAGTCTTTTGTAAGTTTTGTGTCTTATCT
>MU738628.1:44227-55599 GCA_026770625.1 Nicotiana glauca | reverse complement strand
CCCCCCCCCCCACACACACTTTGTTGTTTATCGCGGTTTTGTGCTAATAAGCCATGCGCGTGCCTGGTTTTGATGAGTGCTTTAGAAATTTCACCACAAATTTCATAGGAGCGGCCCCACTCCATACTCATATAGGTCCATCCATCAAGTGTATTCTGCAGCTCAATACACCACCTATAAAGGGCTATGGATTATTGGATTAAGAGTATAATAACTAAACCTCACATTCCTTGCTGTCTTGCACTATATACGCACACACCATAGGAAGAGACATAATTTAATAGTGCATGTTTGATCAACTAATGACTTGTTATTACCCATATGAACCTACTTCATGGAATCTCCAATCACATAGGTTGGGTTACCATCATTGTTGATATATCTCAAATTGGCAAAAAGTCTCAACCCCTCGATGTTTTACTTATAAGTCAAAGGATCGGCCAAATTCTCGTTTGACTACACATATTATGTAAAAAAAATCTCATCTCTAAGAAATTGCTTTATGACATTATATTTTAGAAAAATGTGTCTACTCTTCCCATTGAAAGATTTATTTTCTTACAATGGTTAGTGCGCTTTAGCAATCACAATTCATCGACATAATTATTGTCGGTTTAACTCACGAAGAGGTTGCTTAATTAGCCTCACTACCAGGCAATTTTAATATCCTAACACCCACCAAAAAGTGATCATATAACAACTAGCTAGTTTTGTCTCATATGCATCAGAGATTCAATATCATCACTGTATCCTTCTAACACAGTGGAAAATACACATATAGAATACTAAGCCATAGTATTTCTCAAGTAAGACATAAAATCTTCTCAAATGAAATAGAACTTGACTTCCATACGAGTGCCTTTTGAAATATTTTTCAACACATAGGAATTTATTTTCTTTATGAATCTTCCATAGTCAAGTACCAAAGTAAAATTTTCAAAATATAGAAGTAATTTTAACTTCTATAGAAATATCTCAAATTAGTAGGAAACGTGTCATAATTCAACGATTTCTTCACCCAAATGACTAAAAGACGTGAAGCAACATAACTTTCCAAAGCCAGAAATACAACATATTTTTTTCATCTTCCAATACAAAAAATTTTGTCACAAAAAATTTCATTTTTGTAAGGCTTCGATGTTATAATTTTAATAAACAATTTTTCTATTTTTTTCCCTCGTCTTAGAATCAAGCTAGATAAAACAAAACACCATGGTCCCCCACATTTTCTAAAATTTCAAGTTAAGGAGATAATATTTTCACAACTCAGAAAGAGTTCCACCAATTTATAAATAACAAGCTAATAATATAGCTTCACCTAATAAGTAACAAGAACACGAATATATTATCTTATCTATTATTTCTATCATACTAATACAGAGGAGATTTATAAAATTAGCACATTAATCATCATCTGCCCTTCCATCAAAAAGATCTGTCAAATTATGTTTGACATGAATGATTATCATGTATAGTAAATTATTCACTCTTTCATTTTTATAGAATTAACACAGAACTTATACGACTTGGGTATATAAATCAATCGTGCTTTTATTTTAACACACCAAATTCAAAACTCGAATTTATTGAAATTGAAGAATAAATTTAAACCTACTATCTTAGAGCTTTCAAGATTTTCAAAAATATATAACAACAAAAGTCTATATTTGTAACGACCCAACCGGTCGTTTTGAGCTTTTGCACTTTGATTGCCAGTTCTCAGGTATGACTTACCCCGTGTAATGTGTTATGACTGATGTAGATCGTTGGTTTTGGTTTTCATGAAAATCGGTATGAATTTGAACGAACAGTCTCAGTTGAAAGTTTTGAATTTGAAAGGTTTCACCATGAGTTGACTTATTTGTGTATGAGATCGGATCAGAAGTTTATGGTTTGTTTAGATTCTTTAGGTGATTTATGACTTAGGAGTGTGATCGGAAGTAGTTTTGGAGGTCCGATGTAGAATTAGGCTTGAATTGGCAAAGTTACTATTTTGGCAAATTCCGGTTGTTAGGTGAAAAATTAATCAGAGGGTCGGAATAGAATTCCAAGAGTTGCTGAAGCATCTTTATGTAATTTGGGATGTGTGTGCAAAATTTCAAGTCATTCAAACGTTGTTTGGTTGGGTTTTTGATCAAAAGCGTATTTCGGAAGTTTTTAGAAAACTTAGGCTTGAATTCGATGTGAATTGATGGATTTGGTATTGTTTGAGGTATTTTGATGATTGGACCAAGTTTGAATGAGGTTTTAGGGTGTGTTGGTGCTTTTGGTTGATGTCCCGAGGACTTGGATGAGTTTCGGACGATCAATCGGACCATTTTCCAAGTTGAAGAGTTGCAGAAATTGATCCAGCAGTTGTAGCAATTTATCTCTTCGTGTTCGCATAAGGGTCCTCACGTTTGTGAAGAGTAAGCGGAGGAAGGTGTGGAATTGGCCTTCACGTTCGCGAAGGGGAGTGAGCTTGGTGCATCGCATTCGCGAGGGGTTCAGTCACGTTCGCATAGAAAGATTTGAGTCAGTGGATTAGAAGTGAAATTTATGCTACGCGTTCGCATGTGTGTTGTCGTGTTCGCTAAGGGTTGCCTAGGAAAAGCATCTCGTTCGCGAGTCCTATATCGCGATTGCCTAGAAGGGAAATCTGGTCAAGATAAGTTGTGTATCGCGAACGCGAGAGTTTGACCGCGTTCACGAAGAAGGAAAGTCAGAACTAGGCAGAAAGTTTATAAGTTATTTCATCAGCAATTTTGAGCCTTTTTTCCTCCAAAGTAGAGCATTTTGGGAGCTTTTTGAAGGTGAATAAAGAGGGATTCAAGGAGAATTGATTGGAGGTAAGATTTTTGAACTTAAAACGTGATTCTATTGTGAAATCTAGCATGAAATTCATGGAAACTTGAACAAAAATAGACGAACTAGGGCTTGGAATTTTGGAATTTTAATTTGGGATTTGAGGGGTCATTTGGACTCCGACTTTGATGTTCTTTATATGCATAGACTCGTGAAGTGATAAGGAACCCGTTGATGTAAAAATTTTTGAGTTTCCAGAAGTGGGCCTGGGGCTCTGGTTTGGGTAATTTCGGGATTTGTGCCCGTTATTGATTATTTTCGGTTGGGCTTTGTTCCCTTAGCATATTGTGATGTATTCGCTTTGATTTTGGATAGATTCGACGTGCGTGGAGGTCGATTTGAGGGGCAAAGGCGTCGCGAGCTAGAGATTTCGCCGATTCGAGGTGAGTAATAATTGTAAATGATATTCTGAGGGTTTGAAACCCCGGATTGCACATCGTAGTGCTATATTGAGGTGACTTGCACGCCGGATAGCGAGCGTGGGGTAGAGCGCCATTGGGGATTGTGACTTGGTCCGTTCCGATTGATAATTTTATTGTGTATTTGACTAAATTTTACTTGTTATCATCATGATTTAGGTTGATTGCTATATTTGGGTTTCGTGCCAACTATTTGAACCCTTCGGGGATTATTATCATTGTTTCCTCACTGTTTTGACTTATTACTTGAACTCAGTCATGCTGATTTTCACTGTTTTACAACTCAGCCATTTTTACTCAGTTTTGAGACTTAAATGATATTTCTAAATGATGTTTTGGACTGAGAACTACTATTTTACTAATGCCCGAGGGGCTTGTGATGAGTTTATCTAACTGAGTGAGGCAGAGGGCCTGTGTTGTGAGGATACAAAGGGATCAGGCTGCGCGCCGCAACAGTGTTATACTGGTACCGATATGATTGATTGCCTGAATTTGATGCCACGAGATAGCTTGATATTGTGCTTGGGCCATAAGGGGCCCTTCCCGGAGTGTGCACACCCCTAGTGAGCGCCGTCGACGAAATATATGGATAGGGCTACACGCCGTAGCTAAATATGGATCGGATTGCACGCCACAGCGATGTATGGATCGGGCTGCACACCGCAGTGGTTACTATATGATAGTGATCTATGTGTTTACTTTGTTTCATTTTTCTGCCATTATCTGTTGTCTATGATACTTCACGTGGTATCTACCCGATTGTCTGCCATTACCTGTTGAGTAAGTGTTGTGCCCGAGGGGCAGATTTCTGTTCTTACCTGCACTATTTATTTTTTCATTCATTTGCATAATTGTTGAAAAGCCATTTTTAAGTGAGTCTTAAACTGAGCTAAGGCGTTTTCTAAGATTTCACAGCTTCATTGTTTTTCTCAAAAGGTTTACACTGCTCTGTATAGCATGATGGCTTGCCTTACGTGATTTCTTACGGCTCAGTTATTATTTACCTTTGTTACTCACTATGTTGGAGTACTCACTTTACTCCCTGCACCTCACGTGCAAATGTAGGTATTTGTTTTCCCCGGTAGCAGCTTGTGAGCTGACCGGAGGCTAAGTTATCAGAGTTTAGCTAGGTGACTGTCAGCGTTCGCAGTACCACATTTCTCCCTTTTGTTATCAGTCCTATTTTGTAGATTACAGGCCTTGTAGACGTATTTTTACTCTATTAGATGCTCGTGACTTGTGACACCCTGGTTTGGGCTGTGTTTGGGTTGTATTCCGCACTTAATAAAAAAATCTCTATTTAGACTGTGGTTATTTTAATTATGTTAAAACTGTGAATCAATATTTAACTATTCTGAAAAGGCGAAATGGGTTATTTGACAGGCCTTGTCTTCACGAGAGGCGCCATCATGATCAGATCAGGGTTTCGAGTCGTGACAACATTTTTGTAGGCCAGGGCACATTTAAATACTATAAAAAGCATACCTTAATTTTATGGTGCAATTTACCTTCCATAATGCGATAATTTACAAATTTGAAATAGCAACTCGATTAACATTTTGTTGCTCACAAAAATAATTTCAATAAAGAGTGTTATTCTCCAAAAGACCATTTTGCAAACTTGAAGTGTAGGTGCCATTTTTGGAATTTGAACAATAACTTTGACAACATCAAATATGATTCTCCATAATTAAAAAAAATATGGAAATATCCTTAAGATTGTTGGAAATATGTTGGATTATGAAGAATAATATTTATCTTGAGGCGTGTCAAGGACAATGTCCTTAAGTATATTTCGTCCACACCGAGAGGAATAATATCAGGCGTATTCCCCATAATTTAACAAGCTCTTCTAGTATAACTAGGAGCAGAAACAACAAAAATAAATCACAGAGAACCCAGCATAAAATAAGGGGAAGTAAATCTCATAAGATGGCTAGCTAAATGCTCCAACATATATAGCAATAAAAAACTAAAGAATTAATAAGAAAAGATGTTACAAAACAAATCCTAATGTTCTGTAACTTTCAAAGCCATTAAAAGGCTATTACTAACTGATAATAATAATTTGAACAAAAGAATTCAAAAGCCATTAATAGCTAATCAAAGATAGTTTTGTATGAATATTAATAAAAGGTCACTTATAATATTATAACTAGTATTAGTACTTGCACGATGTGCGGATAATATCGTGATCCTGATAAATTCTATAAATTAAAAAGAATAAATTATTTGAATAATTGTTGACATAAACTTAAATATTATAACCTCATATATAGCCGGTGATACAAATAATAAAAATATAATATGATTCAAAAATAAATACTCCTTCCCTTCTATTTACATAAAATATTTTTTTTATTAGTCTGTTGCAAAAGAATACACATTTCTGTATTTGAAAATAATTTAACTTTAAAATTTTATTTTTATACATTACATATGATGAAAAGTTCTTACATCCACGCAGTGGCGGGCCCAGGATTTTTATCAAGCGGGTTCAAAAAAAAAGTTAGAGGTCATATGTGACTAGCTAGTTTCGAACTCAGGACCATATGAAAAATTTGAACCCTCTTTACCAACAAGCTAGGCATTTTACTTGTTTGAAGTGGGTTCAAAATTATATTTATACCTTTATTTGTTTGAAAACAGCAAAAATATACCTATATATATAATTTTATTTTTTGCTAAAGCGGGTTCATATGAACCCACTTGACTCCACGTGGGTTCGCCCCTGCATCCACGCAAATATCATGGCCCCACAAAACTATTAGGATCATAAGTTTCAAAAGTTTTTTTTTTCGTTCTTAAATTTCGTGCAAGGTCAAATTATCTCATCAATATTGAAATTGAGTGAAGTCATACTATGTAGAGTAATAACAAATAAAAATATATTTAGTAATATCTTAATTTAAATTATAAAAATATATTAGATTATTATCTCAACATAATAAATTCTCACATCAACATCAACTTCTACCAACCTAAAATTACACAGTGACAATTTAATATATACATACATGATAATTTATTAACAACCAATATATTCTAACTTTTGGGAGTTACCAACTTATAAAATAGTTGGATGGTAATTTGCTCAATAATTTTGCTAGTTGCCTCAATTTTAACAACACAATTAAAGTCACATTACTTTTAACAATTTAAATGATACCTTTGGAATATAGTTAAGATTAATATATTAAAATTAAATACATGCTAATCTACTTTAAATATTTTTCTTCTACGATGCACATGTACTAAAAGAATATAAGTTCTTACATGTAATTCTTAACTAAATGAATCTTACCTTATGATTTTGTGATTCGCTTTATTTTGGGTAAATAGCAATCCCAAATAGTGCAATTACATTCATCTATATGTTTACCTTATCCAAATTTATTTCATTCTAACACACACACACACACAATTTAAGAGAACATAAATCATCAACAACGCACTAAAAATTCATTGTCCATACCTGAGCCATTAGAGAAGAATCTATCCTCCCTTCTTATATATTTTAGTATAGCAACTGCTATCACTAATAGAAAAATAAAAAATAAAAAAATGTATGAATTGCTTATTTGCTTCCAAACAATTGACATATTAAATAAATTATAAAATATTGAATAAATAATTTTACCATAAGAAAACACAATTGACATTTATTTAGCCAATGTCTGAGTCGATTCATAGTTAAACATTATTCCTAATGTAATTACGAAAGTTAAGTTTTGATCAAACAACTCGGTAATTTTGATTATGGGTTCGAACCTAGATTTTTTAGTCATATTTCTAGTAACAAACACGTTTTTATTTTTTCTGTTGTTTTTGTTGTAAACTTAAATTTCAAAAAAACTCTTTCTTATTATTTAGAACAATTCACCTCACTCGTTGAGTCTCTCGTTTGAATTGGAGCATTTATGTGTTGATTAGCTTTCCTAATTAATCAATCAATCAATTCAAATTTAACTTTCTTTCCATTTAGACTCAAAAGAATCTTATTTACTATCTTTCTATTTAAATTTAAATAAATATCATGCCTTTCAATTTAAATTAAATACTATAACAAATATTGTCATAATTTGCCAAGTGGCTTTATATTAACTTGCCACTTTGCTTAACCATAATGTACACTTGCAATATTGTAATGTAATTTTTTGTTAGCTTATTGCGTTACTTTTCGTCATTACTCATTGCTCTACTTTTAGTTCTTTTGTTTCGTAGCTCTAATTATTTTGTTTAAATTTATCAATAATATTATTTTTTTTATTTAACTATTTTATTAAATAAATTTATAGTGTATACCCCTTCACATAACTTCTATTCTCCTCTATATACATTATTTTCTATCATATAATATTTTAGTTATTTATCACATTTCGTATTGTATCTATAATATAAACATCATCGTATTATTTTTATAATTATTTTGAAAATTTGCCAAAGTGTGACGACCCGACCCGTCGTCTCATGTGTTACTGCTCCATTTTCCCCGTTTATTGCTTCTTCATATTTCATTTTCGATACGTGGTGTGTGAGAGTTGATTTGGATTGGTTTTGATAAGAAATGAGGCACTTAGTCTCTTTAAGGAAGGCTTAAGTTGGAAATGTCAACCGGACGTTGACTTATGAGTTAGAGGACTCGGATGTAATTTTTGGCGATTCGGTTAGCTTCGGAAGGTGATTTGTGACTTAGGAGTGCGATCGGAATTGATTTTGGAGGTTCGGTGTAGAATTAGGCTTGAATTGGCGAAGTTAGTATTTTGGCGAATTCCTGATGATAGGTGAGATTTTGATCCGAGGCTCGGAATGAAATTCCGAGAGTTGATGTAGCTTCGATATTTGATTTGTGATGTGTGTGCAAAATTTCAGGTCATTCAGACGTGGTTTGGTCGAGTTTTTTATCGAAAGTGTATTTCGGAAGTTTTTAAGAAACTTAGGCTTGAATCTGATATGATTTAATGGTTTTAGTGTTGTTTGATGTGTTTTAATAATTGAAACAAGTTTGTATGATGTTTTGGGATATGTTGGTGCCTTTGGCTGAGGTCCCGGGGGCCTCGGGGTAATTTCGGATGGTTAACGGGATAAAATTTGGAGTTTAAAGGCTGCTGAAGGATCTGGTATCTAGTATTCCCGCTTCTACGGAAATGGATCGCAGTAGCGGTCCCGCAGAAGCGAAAAATGGGCCTGGGTGATTTTTCCGCAGAAGCGGACCAGCGGACCGCAGAAGCGGACCCACTTATGGGATTGGTTGACCGCAGAAGCGGTCTTGGGAAAAAGTTGAGGAACCGCAGAAGCGGATAAGTAACCGCAAAAGTGGTGTCGTAGAAGCGACAAAAAGGACCGCAAAAGCGGAAAGAGCTGTTCAGAAGGGGGTTTTTATTTAGTATTTCATCCGCGAGCTTGGGATATTCTCCACCATTTTTTAGCGAGCTTTGAGAGCTTTGAGGCAATTTTGAAGAGGGATTCAAGGAGGAATGATTAGAGGTAAGTCCCTTGGCCTAAATACACAAGCTTATGTTCGATTTAACATGGAAATTGGTTGAAATTCACTAAAAGGGGTAAAGTTAGGGCTTGAGTTTTTGATATTTTAAATTGGGATTTGATAGGTCATTTGAGCTTGGATTTGGGAGTTCTTGGTATGTATGGACTCGTGGCAAGGCGAGGAATCCGGTAATGTGAGTTTTGTAATTTTTCGAGAAGCAGGTCCGGGTTCGAATTTTGCTAGTTTTGAGATTTCTGCTATTTCTCTGTTGTTTTCGATTGGGTAATGTTCCTTTGGCATATTGTAATGTATTCGCTCTGATTTTGGTTAGATTCGACGCGCGTGGAGGCCGACTTGTAGGGCAAAGGCGTCTCGAGCTAGAGATTTTACCAGTCCGAGGTGAGTAATACTTGTAAATGATATCCTGTGAGTTTGAAACCCCGGATTTGCATATCATAGTGCTGTATTGAGGTGACTTGCACGCCGGATACAAGCGTGGGATAGAGCACCGTTGGGGATTGCGACTTGGTCCGTCCTGGTTGTTGATTTTTACCGCGTATTTGACTGAACTACTTGTTATCATCATAATTTGGACTGATTGCCATGTTTTGGGCTTCGTGCCGATTATTTGAATCCTTTAGGGATTATTATCACTGTTTCCATGACACTTAGCATATTAAATGATTTCAGTCCTGAGTTAAACACTATTTTGAAATGTCCAGACATATTTCCAAGGTTTTAAAACTTAAACTACATATTTTTAATGTTCGAAACTGAGAACTGTTATTTGAATATTGCCCTAGTGGCTTATGTGCATTTCTGGACTGAGCATGGATTGGGCTGCGCACCGCAGCAGTGTTATATGTGCATTTTTTGGACTGGGGATGGATCGGGTTGCGCGCCACAGCAGTATAATATTGATATTGTGCTTGGGCTATAGGAGCCCCTCCGGAGTCTGAACCCTCACAGTGAGCACGGGTACCCAAGCGAATCGAGCTGTGCGCCGCAACGGTCATATGCATTGCATTGCATTCATGCATTGGTTCCTGTTTTTACTACGTGTCATGACATTTAGCACTCGCATTTCATTGGCATCCATGCTACTTCTTGCACTATTGATCAGATACCCTGGTGTTATTTGTTGATTTCACTGTTGAACAGATACCCTGGTGTTAATTGTTGGTGGAGTGATGTGCCCGAAGGGCTGACTTGTGTGCTGACTTGCACTATCTGTTTGCATTCATTTGCTTAATTATCGAAGCCAGATATTTTCAAAGAGGTTTTTTTAACTGAGCCAGATATTTTCTAAAGGATTTTTCCGGTTTTACTGTCTTTCTCAAAGGGTTGTACTGTTCCATATAGCAAGATGGAGTGCTTTACGTGTTTTCTTAAAGCTCAGTTATTATTTACTCTTATTACTCATTGAGATGGAGTACTCACTTTACTCCCTGCACCTCGCGGGTAGTTGCAGGTATTGATCACCCGGAAGCGGGTTAAGAGCTGATTGAAGATATTACTACTGTAGTTTGGCCAAGGTGACCACCAGCGTTCGTGGCACCGGACTTCATCTTTTGAACTCCAGATTTTATTTTGTATATATATTATTGGCCCTGTAGTTGTGTTCAGGTTTCTTTAGATGCTCGTGACTTGTGACACCCCGGTTGGATTGGGTTGGGTTGTAATTAACTGCGTTTAATGCCATTAAGTGGTATTTTCTATTCATTTATGTTTAATAATTGTTAAAGAGACGAGTTAGGTTAGTTGGCTGGCCTTGTCTTCACGAGAGGCGCCATCACGATCGGGTTTGGAAATTGAGTTTGGAATATAACTCTTGAAATTCCTTCTACACGTTTGTATGCGCACATGAGTGCTCAGTGTATGTTCCTTGATGGCTTGTGATTCCCCGATCAAGGGGTGAGATGTGATCTCCGTGAGTTTGATGTTGGGCCAGTTTGGAGGACTTGAGACTGGATCTTTGCCTATGGCTTGAGCACCGAGGTGCTGATTGTGTGAGCAAATGTTCTGAACTTATATGTTCGGTATTGTCCCTATTAGTCGGAATGGCAGTTTGGTATTCATGTGATGAGTATGTTAGTGCTGCGAGATGTATCTATATGACTTGGTAGTGACGAAGAAGTCTGCTAGATAATAGATGAACTGTTAAGTGTTCGTTTCCTAATGTGATTTGTTATGTAGACCCGAGTTATAGGCGCGTGGAGAATATTCTCGTATCTCCTTGTTGGAAAATAAAGTGCAATACTTGTGGCGGTATGAATTCAGACTCAGAAAGACTAAACTGGCTGTATTATGTGCATGACGGTGGGAGGTGTGCTGAAATACTAAACTGAGGCGAAGCAGGTGGGTTATCTCCTGCGGAGTGTTCTTGAGTGGTATGATCCTTATGTGTCCGTTAGAAGATCCCATGTGTAATTGAAAGGTACGTGTTGTAATTTAAAAATTTGGGTCGCTTAAGAGAGTGGACTCAGCTGATGTGGGGATGAATGCGAGGTTTGTAGAGGATTTCAGTACCAGATGATCTGTGTTTTCATAAACTAGTAGATGATTTGAGTTTAATCTCACTATAATATAGTGGCATCATTAGAGTAAAAGTATTATGGGTTATT
>MU738628.1:0-43272 GCA_026770625.1 Nicotiana glauca | reverse complement strand
TATGGGTCTTAGACAGTGTGGTCTTATGTTCGAATCTCGTGTGGTAAGCCTGGATTGAGGAATTGTGATGCTACAGTGAGGGAGAGATATCAAGTTGATGATGAATCAGAAGGGAAATTAGGTAGATGGAATAACTTGATGGTAGACCGAACCGGAATGGTAAAGATATGATTAATTTTTGTGTTTGTTCGAGGCAATAAGTTTGTACAAGTATTTTGCAACAAAGCTCTTGAGTTCTGACAGCTTGTTTAGCTTGGCCTAGTTAGAAGGATTCAGTCCTGACAGTTTAGCTTGTACAAATGGAATTGGCAGAGATGTTCTTGTTGGGTTTTACCGTGGTTTGGAGACGTATATACTGTCTATGGGCATGCGAGGCATGGAATGAGTAATGATTTATCTTCTGGATGGGATTGATGGAGAGTTCTTGACTAGTAGAGTACGTAGATGTTTGTGGTTAGGAAGGGAGATGGAGTTCTCATATTATACTAGTGTGGTATGGTATATGCGATATGTTGTGGAGGATTGGGATTAGTGTGTGTAAGGTTACGGTTCAGTTCATAATGGAAAGTCATTAAATTCTTAAGCAACACGGGCAGTTATAAGTGATTAAAGAATCAATCTTCAGATGATTAGGGTGAATGATCCTCATATGACTAAGGAAAATGGTATTGCCAATCATAGTGATTTGATGAGGGTATATGCTAAATAAAAAGGGTAATGTGATTAAGTTGATGGAACTTCGGTAGTGTTGCGACACTTTCTTGCTAAATCGACTACTGATATCTGAGTCTGTTTGATGGCACAGGAGAATTTTAGGATATCTTTCGTGGAATGATTGGGTACTCGAGGTGTAATATGTATTCATACTGCGGGATTTGGGATCAGGTACAGTGATTCTTGTGCTATATGGAGTTGGAGACTGTGTAGCGGTTGTGGATCGTGTGTATTGGTACCGTTAGCGGCTATCGGGATTTGGGAGCCCGAGTGGATCTTTCTTTGCTTGATATATTAGATTTTGGATATGATGTTGGGGTGTAGACTGATTATCTCAATGTCGGATTATATTCTAGCAGAGTGGTTGTATTCCAAAGACCAGCGGACGGCTGGGAAGGATTGCTTTTCTTAATTGGGCCTTTGTGGTGGATTTTAGTGTAGAGGTTTGTACCATTGATTCAGTTCCGGTATTGAGGCGCTTTTCGGATGCGTTTCTTATGGTCGGGCATGTCGCCGGGCAAGATTGTGGACTACAGTAATTATTTAGTGCCGGGCACCGTATCATACAGCTCCGGTAGGAGTTATAGTAGTGGAAGGAGCAGCTTCAGGCTTCTCTATATTGAGTTCGTTGTCAGGCCGAGGTGGCTATATATTTAGCTTAGAGTTAGCTTGGTTGGCCTAGAGTTGTATTGTTGAGGGATAGGTTGATTCGATCGTTCTTGAACTTGTTAGTGATCTGGGGAGATCTACGAGTTGCTTTTTCTATGCTGTGAGACGTTATGATTAGTTGGATGCGGGCACATGTGGTGCGGTTCTATTGAGTATTCATAGAGAAAGTCGAGCGGGAAGAGTAATTGAGTGCTGCTCGGTAAATTGAATATTGGTTATGATCTATCAGGTTGTGTGTCGTATGTTATTTGTTCCACTGTGGGTGTAAAGAATTGCTTTGGTTTCAGACATCAAAAATTATGCGTGGCTGTTGATTTTTAGCATAGTGACTTGAGGTGCTTCGTGTGTAACAATGTTTGGATAGGATCGCGCATTGTAGCGAGGCTACGAGGAGTTATGACCTTTTGGGGTAGCTTCAGGTGTTCTATTTCTATGATGTGATACGGAGTCTCAGCCGTGTGTTGTGATGGTACTGATGAGCTTGAGGTACAGCTCTTTCGTTTGAGTCATTTGTCATGATTTGAGTATGTTTAGACCGTTTCTTATTAGTGCGTGTATTATGCAAGTTGTGTCTTAGCCATGTATTGAGGTGTCATACCACTAGAGTGGTGTGTTGGATTCGAGGTGTTCATTGGAGTCATTAATGAATTCTAACAGATGTGATTTCAGCTTGTTAGAAGGATAAAAATTAAGGTCTGGTCCGGAAATCTGTTGTGGTATTAGTCAAAAAGGAAGTGGCTTCACGTATGGTTGATCTGAGGAATGGCTGCGGTTTATCGCATGTTTTAATTATCGTTGGCAGTATGTGAAAGTGTTGGAATAGGACTTTAGCTAATAAGAGGTTCCTATCGGTAATTGAGTAGTGTGGGCAACTGCTGTGAATAGAGACTATCGTTTCGAGTGTTGGATTGTGTGATATATTGTATGATTTCACCTGAGGTTGCAGGTGTGGGTTATTACAGTTGGTTCGGGTTTATTCTGGGTATGATTTCGGAAAGTGCTATGTGGTTCTACGGTTTATGGTCTAGATGGAGTGTGAAATTTTAGCTGTGTTGTATTATCGGACTTATGTGAGATAGGGTGACGTGGGATCATCCCGGGTATATGCTTGGTAAGGTTATTCAGATATTGGTTGGCTTCTAGTACAACTCTGGGTACGCTCGAGGACGAGCGATTGTTTAAGTTGGGGAGGATGTGACGACCCGACCCGTCGTCTCATGTGTTACTGCTCCATTTTCCCCATTTATTGCTTCTTCATATTTCATTTTCGGTACGTGGTGTGTGAGAGTTGATTTGGATTGGTTTTGATAAGAAATGAGGCACTTAGTCTCTTTAAGGAAGGCTTATGTTGGAAAAGTCAACCGGACGTTTACATATGAGTTAGAGGGCTCGGATGTTATTTCTGGCGATTCGGTTAGCTTCAGGAGGTGATTTGTGACTTAGGAGTGCGATCGGAATTGATTTTGGAGGTCCGATGTAGAATTAGGCTTGAATTGGCTAAGTTAGTATTTTGGCGAATTCCAGATGACAGGTGAGATTTTGATCCGAGGCTCGGAATGGAATTTCGAGAGTAGCTGTAGCTTCGATATTTGATTTGTGATGCGTGTGCAAAATTTCAGGTCATTCGGACGTGGTTTGGTCGGGTTTTTGATCGAAAGTGTATTTCGGAAGTTTTTAAGAAACTTTAGGCTTGAATCTGATGTGATTTAAAGGTTTTAGTGTTGTTTAATGTGTTTTAATAATTGGAACAAGTTCGTATGATGTTTTTGGATATGTTGGTGCCTTTGGCTGAGGTCCCGGGGGCTTCGGGGTGATTTCGGATGGTTAACGGGATGAAATTTGGAGTTTAAAGGCTGCTGAAGGATCTGGTATCTGGTATTCCCGCTTTTGCAGAAATAGACCGCAGAAGCGATCCCGCAGAAGCGAGAGGGGGGCTCGCAGAAGCGAAAAATGGGCCTGGGTGATTTTTCCGCAGAAGCGGACCCGTTTACGCGATTGGTTGACCGCAGAAGCGGTCTTGGGGAAAAGTTGAGGAACCACAGAAGCGGATAAGTAACTGCAAAAGCGGTGTCGCAGAAGCGACAAAAAGGACCGCAAAAGCGGAAAGAGCTGTTCAGAAGGGGGTTTTTATTTAGTATTTCATCCACGAGCTTGGGATATTCTCCACCATTTTTTAGCGAGCTTTGAGAGCTTTGAGGCGATTTTGAAGAGGGATTCAAGGAGGAATGATTAGAGGTAAGTTCCTTGGCCTAAATACACGAGATTATGTTAGATTTAACATGGAAATTGGTTGAAATTCATTAAAAGGGGTAAAGCTAAGGCTTGAGTTTTTGATATTTCAAATTGGGATTTGATAGGTCATTTGAGCTCGGATTTTGGGAGTTCTTGGTATGTATGGACTCGTGGAGAGGCGAGGAATCCGGTAATGTGAGTTTTGTAATTTTTCAAGAAGCGGGCCCGGGGCTCAGGTTTTGCTAGTTTTGAGATTTCTGCTATTTTAGGGATTATTATCACTATTTCCATGATACTTAGCATGTTAAATGATTTCGATCCTGAGTTAAACATTGTTTTGAAATATCCAGACATACTTTCAAGGTTTTAAAACTTAAACTACATATTTTTAACGTTCGGAACTGAGAACCGTTATTTGAATATTGCCCTAGTGGCTTATGTGCATTTCTGGACTGAGCATGGATCGGGTTGCGCACCGCAGCAGTCTTATATGTGCATTTTCTGGACTGAGGATGAATCGGGTTGCACGCCGTAGCAGTGTGATATTGATATTGCGCTTGGGCTGTAGGAGCCCCTCCGGAGTCTGAACCCCCACAGTGAGCACGGGTACCCAAACGGATCGGACTGTGCGCCGCAGCGATCATATGCATTGCATTGCATTCCTGCATTGGTTCCTGTTTGTACTACGTGTCATGACATTCAGCACTCGTATTTCATTGGCATCCATGCTACTTCTTGCACTGTTGACCAGATACCCTGGTGTTATTTTTTGATTGCATTGTTGACCAGATACCCTGGTGTTATTTGTTGGTGGAGTGCTGTGCCCGAAGGGCTGACTTGTGTGCTAACTTGCACTATCTGTTTGCATTCATTTGCTTAATTGTCGGAAAAGGATATTTTCAAAGAGGTTTTTTTAACTGAGCCAGATAATTTCTAAAGGATTTTCCCAGTTTTACTGTCTTTCTCAAAGGGTTGTACTGTTCCATATAGCAAGATGGAGTGCTTTACGTGTTTTCTTACCGCTCAGTTATTATTTACTCTTATTACTCATTGAGTTGGAGTACTCACTTTACTCCCTGCACCTCGCGTGCAGTTGCAGGTATTGATCACCAGAAAGCGGGTTAATAGCTGATTGAAGATATTACTACTGTAGTTGAGCAAGGTGCCTGCCTGTGTTCGCGGTACCGGACTTCATTTTTTGAACTCCAGATTTTATTTTGTATATGTATTATTGGCCCTGTAGTTGTGTTCAGGTTTCTTTTGATGCTCGTGACTTGTGACACCCCGGTCGAATTGTGTTGGGTTGTAATTAACCACTTTTAATGCCATTAAGTTATATTTTCTATTCATTTATGTTTAATAATTGTTAAAGAGACGATTTGGGTTAGTTGGCTGGCCTTGTCTTCACGAGAGGCGCCATCACGACCGGATTTGGAAATTGGGTCGTGACACAAAGTTTAAATGAAGAAGTTCTTTTATTATTTTCCATAAATCTACACTTCTAGTGATTATTATTAGTATTATGTGCAATAAACAATTAATTTTTTTCTTTTGTTTTCGTATATAGTTTTGACTTTAATTTTTTTTTATAACTCAACTGCACGATAATTTTAATTACATCTTTATATTGTTAATTTGTTGCTTGGCGTTACTCATTGTAAATATTTTAAATTTTAGGTCTATAAATTATGATTTTCAATTGCGTGATATTATCCACATAATATATTTTTTTCTCATAATAATTCAAAAAAGTTTTCTTATATCAAATTTAAATGTCTAATCCTTTTATATATCTACAATTATATTATTTGTTTACAAAAAAAACTCTATTTTTTGTTCTTTGGAGCATTTTTGCATCGATTCGAGTCTTCAGAAGGGCGTGGAATGCCGGTTATCAATCTTCGGAGCGAGGTGAGTCTCCTTTATAACCTTGTAAGAGGGAATTGTCCCCATAGGTGAGTTAATTGGTCAGGTGCTACTATTTGTGGGGGCTACGTATGAACGAGCTAACGAGAGTCTGTGCATAGCTACTATTATGCTATTGTCCGGGTAGTCTAGGATCCAAAAGCATGCTATACTTGGATTAATTTTAAACTTATCGGCATTTAAATTGCTTAAATCACCTCGAGATAGTAAATAAATTTCCACAAAAGATTAAACTTCATTTTCAAAAATCTTTAAAAGAGAATTGGCTTTTCTACGGATAATTATTCCTTGTTGACTACTTGATTGACCGTCTATGTGTGTTTAATTCTGGAACGGGCCGAACGCCTCGGCAGATTTAATAGATCCATCTATAGGCGCGCCGCTCGGCAAGTACACAGTTTATTTCTGTTGGATCGGGCCGTCGCCTCAGCGTAATATGCACATGCTTGTATTGCTGCCTTGAACTTATTTAAGTTGTTATTGTCTCTTCATGGTTTGAGAATATTTGGATAATAATAAAAAGGAAAAATCTGGAAATTTCCTATAAAAGAAATAGAGGAACAATTCCTTGTTTCCTTCTATTGGATTAAAATCATGTTTATAGAAATCCATGATTTAATGTATTATTGACACCATTATTGGACCCCTAGTAAGTGTCGAAGTCGACCATCTCGTCTCTACTTCTTCGAGATTAGACGGGATACTCATTGAGTACACGTTGTTTTCGTACTCATACTACACTTCTGTGCATTTTTGTTGCACAGGTATATGTAACTCTAGTAGCCTACTAGGCGTAGCAGCATAGATGATTCTGGAACTGGGTAAGTTACATTATTCGAGGCGGCCCGCAGCTAGTATATTCCCTTCCAGTATATTGTATTTACTTCCTATCCGCTATAATCCGGACGGATGTTGTATTTTATTTCTTTATCAGTAGACGCTCATGCACTTGTGACACCGGGTTATGGGATGGTTTTGAAATATTTTGTACTTATTGCTTATTATTTAATTTGAATTGAAGCAGTTATCTTTTTATTTTATGAAAAATTGAAGGAAAATCTTAGTTTTCAAGATTGTTAAAAATGAGAACTTCATCAAGTAATTTGGGTTGGCTTGCCTGGCAGCAGTGTCCGGCGCCATCACGACCCTTAGTGGATTTTGGGTCGTGACAACATGGTATCAGAGCACTATGTTCCTAGGGTCTCACGAGTCATGAGCAAGTCTAGTAGAGTCTCGCGGATCGGTACGGAGACGTCTGTACTTATTCTCGGGAGGCTGCAGGACTGTTAGGAGTACTTCCCTTCTTGATTCCTCAACGTGCGATTTGATTTTCTTGAGGGTTATGCCCCTGTTTCGTTCCTACTCAATCTTATGTGACACGAAGTGCTTAGCATAAATCGAGAATTAAAGAACCGTAATGGTACTATAGAAGTGATACGTGATGTTTCTCCCGGTATAGCTGATCGGATTATTATCATCGCTTAGTAGAAGAATATTTTATTGTTTTAGCCCAGTAGCGGTACTTTTGTGAGCTCCGAGGTTGGCACAAGTTGCCATGATGTTTATAAATGATTGTTGCACAGTAATATGATGGTAGGATGTTTCCTACGTGTCGGGACAGTGAATGACTTCAAGGGAAGTTTCTCAGTGTGTGATTCAGAGATTCAGTATTTTACTTCCGACAAGGGAAGGGCAATCAGACTAAGAATGTGCAGATTTGCGATGATGGGGTAACGAGGCTTGGTATTTGCAAGGGTAGAGGAATTCTCATTTGTGATGAGGTGTCATTGTCCTTGATGAATGTACTAAGCTCGCCGGTATTATGACCTTCTACAATTCGCCTTTGGGGCAAGATATTGTGAAATAGTATTAGAGATGCAACTGTCCGATATCACAGAGGGCGGTGGTTTAGGGCCGAATTAGTATTTCTGATGCTGACGGTTTGAGAAAGATGACCTTTGGAAAGGTTTAAATTTAGCAGCAATTGTAGGTTCAAGCGCCACGAAGATAGATTTTATTTAAGGCAGCGGCTGAGAAGCAAAGGATGAGGAAAGACATGTGGGAAGTGTCAGAGGTGATTGGGGTCTACGGATTTAATTAGAAGTATGCGCTATTATGCGGCAGAAGATTTGACATAACGGGAAGGAGCTTCCTGAATGAAGAAGGATACAACATAAATTTGAATTGGAAGAATATTGCAGAACATATAATTGATATCCACGAGGGGTGAATGGACTTGTGCAGCTGGAGAGTGAGCTTGGACCCATGATGGTTTATTGATGTCATAGTGATTGTACCCCGTGCAGCAGCATTGGGAGATGCCGGGGAGTGATTTCTATAGGTGGGTTATTCATGTGAGCAGGTTAGCAGTCGCGTGGTTGGCGAGGCTTCTGCAAAGAATTCTATTGGTTATACAGCGAAGGGATCAGTCGTGCGAATGTCATTAATGATTCAGAGTATAAAAATGGAGTTTTTATTGTAAGATATCGAGAATTTTGGCGGTTGATTGTGCAAAGTTACGTCAATAAGAGATCAAGAATCCTGGTGGACTCCAGAGTTGTCTAATAGTGGCTTCGAGCTAAGTGGGAGAGTCCCACCGTCTATGATTGGGTTGCATGGTTAACTATTTGCAAAGTTTCTGGTGATTAGCATACTGATGGGTTATTTCGGCTATGGGAAAAGAACATAAGTGGTAATTTGAGCAAAGAAATTATTAAAGGTGTGTTATCGTTAGCCTTATTAGCCCATGTTCAGACTTGAGGAGGGAGTCTGTCGAGTGCTCCGTCAAGAGGGTATTCATGAAGTTGATTATATTCGGGATCACGTCAGAGCGGGTGGCTCTCAGTAACGGTCCTAGTGGATTCAAGAAGTAAAGTCTGGTGCCTAATGATGTCGAGCTTATAGGTACGATTAAGAATCAAGCTTTGTAGCAGCTTATGAGAAAAGGCATAGAATGTTCTATGATGTTTTGACTTGCGGTGTAGCATTTGGAAGGTATGAAATGGTTCATGAGATTTGAGACAACAGGGTCTCCTGATTCAAGGTTGCTCGAGACGAGTGCAGATAGAGTGTGGTAAGTGTTGAATGGAGTTATTATTGTTTCGATGGCAATCAAGGATAAATTAGACGAAGATAGATTGGTTAGCCATAGTTGAATTGGCATATTAGTGGTAGTGATCAGTTCCTTAGTGTTATCAAGTCATGTAAGTGATTTGTGGCAGTGTGTGTGAGGCTTGACGATCGTCGTGATTGATGTTATTTAGAAGCATTCTTCTATTACGACTTGTTATGTGTAGACGGATCCCGGAAGGGCTATGGTGGCCTGGACCACTACTTAGAGATTTGCATATTCTACGATCATGAGAATTCACCTGTGTGTTTCCATGGTTCTCCTGAAGTGAGTTAAGTGGAAAGTTTTATATGATGAAATGTTGACCTAATAGTGGTTCCAAAGCCTTGATGGAAAGCGTGTTCTATCGTATGTTGGCATGTTGGGTGCAGTGAGTGGTATGGAATTTGAAGTGGAGATCTAGGTAACAGTTCGGTGTGGACAAGGATGTCACAAGCTCGGATGAGCAAGAAAGGAGTTTCGATGTTTAAAGTAAGTCGATACTCTCGTCAGTGTCACCTGAGATCGGTGTTTTGTAAGAAGGATTGCATCCTAGTTAATGATTCTGGGTCGCTTTTCAATGTTAGTACGACCGGTGGTTTGGAGGCGCGACCCAGTTATTTTTTATGATAGGTTGTAGGAGTGTGTCCCACAGGAAGATTGTATAAGTGTGGCAGGTAGCCACCTGATTGATTAAAGACCTAAACCAAGTATAAAGGTTGTGTTAATATCGTTGAATTGAGGATATATGCCTGGAGGACACTCGGTCTATTAAGTGGTCGACTGCGGATGATTTCTCCGACTATGATGGATGTTCTTATGTATTATGAGCGGAGGAGGAGTTATTATGGGCTTTGAAAGGTAACTAGCCTAGTTCGGTGTGATAAAAATCGGCTTGAGGTCAGTGTATGGATTTAAATGGGAATATAGGCTATATATCAGGCCAGACGTGTTCATGTCAGTAATGCACTCGTTATGGAGGAGTAGTCAGGGTGCTATTTCATTGCCAGATATTTCATGCAGCGATACATTGCACCGTGTGAGTTGTGGGGGCGGCTTAAGAAATTGCTTATTTGTTGAGGATCCGCGTAAAAATAATGTTATCTGAGTAAATTGGCACTTGAGATTCAGATTGTATATCGCACCTCAGTGTGCTTGAGTTTCGTAGTTTATAGCGCTATATGTCTCCTCAGGAATGGTATTATGCACTTAGCTTGCTTGTGACCGAACTTCGGTATTTCATTGTAATAAGAAAATTTAGCTCGATGTGTATCTCCTTATCTGAGATCTATGTGTGGATCGGGTGGCACGCTGCCATGGGTATGTTATTTGGATCGGATTACGCGCCGCAACAGTGTGATGTTGAGTATAGTTTTCTATATGCTATTTTTGTATGTCTTGCTTCCTATTTTCTAAGGAAAGTCCATATTAGTGCGTGAGTTAGGTAATTCCTTCCAGAGTTCGTTTTACTTTTGTATCGCGTTCGATTGGTAACCTATTGGCACATTGTGGCATCATATGATCTTTTGATTATGTTTGGGTGGCTAATTGTCTGAACAGATCGTTCTGGATGAGATGAGATCCTTTGATATAGGATCAGTGATATCTGACTATATGAAGTATATTATGGAACGAAGACCATTATTTGGTTTAGAATGAGGTGATAGTTCTTGTCAGGAGTATAGACCTAATGATTTGTTGATTCGACAGTAGGTTATGAATTTCTACACATCTCTTCCGTCATGGCGGTATTGTAAGAATTAGAGCAAGACCTATGTGGGTCATAAGGTGCAATGGGAGCATCAGATTCGTGGAATTTCGATTAAATTGATCATAGAATGTTATTGTGGTCCTATGAGTAAAAGTGGTGCAAGTTGTGAATTCAGCTAAGGTATGCAGTCGTGTTTTGGGGTTGCGTGTAGTTATTGATACGGTGAGCGTATGTTGGAAAAAGGTCAGGCATAGAATTTCGGATGTTGGAATTAGGCTCTAAGGCTTATCTGCTTGAATAAAAGGAAATATCCTCAGAATTTATCGAACTAATGAGCTCAACTGAGTTGTGGTAGCACGGGAAGGTGCGTGAGGTGTCAAACAGTGATTTCAGATTACTCCAGTGCAATTCTCAACACGTTTGAGGACGAATGTATGTTTAAGAAGGAGAGAATGTAATGACACGACCGATTGTTTTGAGCCATAGCACGTCGTTCAGCAGTCTGAGCCATGATCAGCTTCATTTCAGGGGTTATGACTTGTACGCATGGTCGGAATTGAATTTCGGGAAGTTCAAAGTTGATTTGGAAAGAGAATTCTCATTTCGAAAGCTTAAAGTTGAAAGAATGAAATAAGATTGGATTTTAAGTAAACGGCCTCAGAATCAGGATTTTAAGGTTCCAGCAGGTTCGTATGATGATTCTGGACTTGGGCGTATGCCCGGATCAGGTTTTGGATGACCTGGGAGTATTTTGGCGCCCATTGTGGAAGTTAGCATATTTGAAGAAATTTTATAAGTTTGGCTTGAAGTGCATTTTAGTGTTATCGATATCCATTTGGGATCCCGAGTCTGGGAGCATCTCTGTATGGTGATTCTAGAGTTGGGAGCACGATCGAAAGTGAATTCGGAGGTTCATATGTCATTTTGGAGTCATTTGGCTAAAGATAGAAATTTGAAGGTTTTTGAGAAGTTTGACCGGAAGTGGACTTATTGATATCGGGGTCGGAATCCGATTCCAGAAGATGGAGTAGGTCTGTAGTGTCAAATATGACTTGTGCGCAAAAGTTGAAGTCAATCGGACGTGATTTGATAGGTTTAAAAATCGAAAATAGATGTTTGAAATTCTAAAGTTCATTAAGCTTGGATTGGAGGTCAATTTGTGGTTTTAGCGTTGTTTGATATGATTTGAGGCCTCGAGCAAGTCCATAATGTGTTATGGGACTGGTTGGTACGGTTGGTTTGGGTCCCTGGGGCCTCGGGTGGATTCTGGGTGGCTAACGGATCGAAATTTGAAATTTTGGATATGTGAAGGGGTCTGGTTGCTGGTATAACCACTTCTGCGGAGGGTTCACCGCAGAAGCAAGGAATTGAACCGCAGATGTGGTTTTGGTTTGTCAGTGCAGGGATCACAGATGCGGTCATTTTTCTGCAGATGCGAGACCGTACCTGCGGTAGAGAGGTCGTAGAAGCGGAATTGGACGGCTAGGCTGGGACCGCAGATGCGGTCATTTTTTCACAGATGGGGGACCGCACCTGCGGTGGAGAATGCGCAGAAGTGAAAAAGGGAGGCCTGGTGGGGAATCGCAGAAGCGGTATTTGGACCGCACCTGCGGAACCGCAGAAGCGGTCATAGGACCGCAGGTGCGAAAACTGCTAGAGGCAGAATGGTTGTTTTAAAATCGGGATTTGGCCATTTTCTCTCATATTTTCTTGGCTTGGGCGATTTTTGGGAGAACTTCAAGTCGAATTTTCATCATCAGCGATAAAGTAAGCTAACCCCATCCGTCTTGAGCTAAATACATCGATTATGTATGGATTTTAGCATGTAAATTGTTAGAAATTTGGGGGTTTTGGTAGAAAGACCTAGAATTTATATTCTTAGAAATAAACCACGATTTTGGGTGTGGGATTTAGAGAAAATTATATTTGAGTTCGTGAGTTCATGGGTAAACTTTATCCTCGAGAAATTTCGGAATCCGGGCACGTGGACCTAAGGGCGTTTTTGTTAACTTTTTGATTGGGGTTAGAAATTATTATAAATTAGATTATAATGAGTACCTTAGCATATATTAATGGGCCCACATAATTATTTTCTAGTTTTGGAGCATTTTTGCATCGATTCAAGTCTTCGGAAAGGCGTGGAATGCCGGTTATGGATCTTCGGAGCGAGTTGAGTCTCCTTTCTAACCTTGTAAGAGGGAATTGTCCCCATAGGTGAGTTAATTGGTTAGGTGCTCCTATTTGTGGGGGCTACGTATGCGCGAGGTGACGAGAGTCCGTGCGTAGCTACTATTATGCTATTGTCCGGATAGTCTAGGACCCAAAAGCATGCTATACTTGGATTAATTATAAACTTATCGACATTTGAATTGCTTAAATCACCTCTAGTTAGTAAATGAATTTACACAAAAGATTAAACTTCATTTTCAAAAATATTTAAAAGAGAATTGGCTTTTCTATGGATAATTGTTCCTTGTTGACTACTTGATTGACCGTCTCTGTGTGTGTTTAATTTTAGAACGGGCCGAACGCCTCGGCAGATTAAATAGATGCATCTATAGGCGCGTCGTCGACCCTCGAAAAGTGCATAGTTTATTTCTGTTGGATCGGGCTGTTGCCTCGGCATAATATGCGCATGTTTGTATTGTTGCCTTGAACTTATTTAAGTTGTTATTGCCTCTTCATGGTTTTAGAATATTTGGATAATAATAAAAAGGAAAAATCTGGAAATTTCCTATAAAAGAAATAATTGTTCCTTGTTTCCTTCTATTGGATTAAAATCATGTTTATAGAAATCCACGATTTAATTTATTATTGACACCATTATTGGACCACTAGTAAGTGTCTAAGTCGACCATCTCGTCTCTACTTCTTCGAGATTAGACGGGATACTCATTGAGTACACGTTATTTTCGTACTCATACTACACTTCTGTGCATTTTTGTTGCACATGTATATGTAACTCTAGCAGCCTACTAGGCGTAGCAGCACGGATGATTCCGGGACTGGGTGAATTGCATTATTCGAGGCGACCTGCAGCTAGTATAGTCCCTTCCAGTATATTGTATTTACTTCCTGTCCACTGTATTTTGGAAGGATGTTGTATTTTATTTCTTTATCAGTAGACGCTCATGCACTTGTGACACCGGGTTATGGGATGGTTTTGAAATATTTTGTACTTATTGCTTATTATTTAATTTGAATTGAAGCAACTATCTTTTTATTTTATGAAAAATTGAAGGAAAATCTTAGTTTTCAAGATTGTTAAAAATGAGAACTTCATCAAGTAATTTGGGTTGGCTTGCCTGACAGCAGTGTCCGGCGCCATCACGACCCTTAGTGGATTTGGGTCGTGACAGTTGCATCAATCAATGGATCTATGTGCGGTAGTGGAAATGAATCTTTTGGGAAAGCTTTATTAAGGTCTGTGTAATCTATGCAAACTCGCTACTTACCGTTCTTATTTGGGACTACAACAATATTAGCTAGCCAGTTAGGATACTTTACCTCACGAATAGAACCAATTTTTAGCAATTTTTGGACTTCTTCTTGAATCACCTGGTTCTTGAAAGTTCCTTGCTTTCTTTTCTTTTGCTTGATTGGAGGATATAATGGATCTTCATTTAATTAAAGAGTCATCACCTCTGGTGGTATCCCTGTCATGTCAGAATGGGACCAAGCAAAACAATCTGCGTTAGCTTTTAAAAATTCAATCAACTTACATTTCACCTCCGGGCTAAGATTGGCTCTTATATACACTTTTCTCTCTGGCCAATGTATAAATAAAACCACAGCCTCCAGCTCTTCTAACGTGGTTTTGATGTTTTCGTTTTCTTCTGGTTCTTGAATGGTATTAGGTCTTGAATCCACATCTGTTTGACCTTTTTTAGTTGGGGTTGACGCCATGTTATCCTCAACTGAATTCTGTAATTGCCATTTTTCTTCACCCTTAACACTTGAATTTGCCACGGAGTTGATGCTCCTGGATGTTTGTTGATCGCCCATGATTTGACATATTCCCCATGACGATGGAAATTTAATGACTTGATGCAAGGTTGATGGAACAACATCTATGTTATGGATCCATGGCCTCCCAAGAATCATATTGTAGGCCATTCCATATCTACTACTTGAAATTTGGTATCTTTGACAACGCCTTCTACGAATGTAGTAAGTATCACCTCCCCTTTCGTTACAACACTGGAGTTGTCAAATCCTGACAAAGTATGCGCTTTTGGAACCAATTTATCCTCTGTTTGCATCTCGCGTAATACTCGTATCAAAATACTATTCACAGAACTACCTGGATCAATCAAAACTCGTTTTACGTTAGTGTCATGTACAAGTAAAGATATTACTAGTGCGTTGTTATGTGGAGTTAATAGACCCTCGGCATCTGCATCATTGAATGTAATATGTTCTTCCTCCAATACATGCAGCAGCCGCTTTCCGTGACTAATTGTTACTTTGGAAATCTTATTTGCTGCAGTATATGATACGCCATTGATATCTTCACCCCCGCTTATAACGTTGATAGTTCTCTTGGGTGAAGGTGGTTTTGGAGGCTCTTGCCTGTTCTTCATGTATGCTTGTTTACCTTTCTGACTAAATAACTCAGTGAGATACCCCTGTTTTAGCAAATGATCAACTTCACTTTTGCAAAAACCTGCAATCTGTTGTTTTATGCCCGTGATCATTATGAAATTCGCACCAATGATCAGGGTTTCGTCTGTTTGGATTTGATCGCATCTCCTTTGGATATCGTACCTTATCTCTCATGCTTCTTAAAATAGCTACGAGTTCACAAGTGCTTACGTTGAAATTATAACCATCGAACCTTGCCTTCAGACCCCTATCATCATCTTGTGACTCGCGTGTGTTTCGATCATTGTCAAATCTTGAAGATGAGCCTAACTCTTTATTCCTTGATCTATGATCGTACCTCTGATTGTCCTGCTTTTATCGTGAGTCTCTCCCCGCTGGTCCCGTGTATGGATCGTACCTATTTTTACCGGATCTTTTTTCATTTTGTGCACGTCTTGAGCTTACTTTTTCTTCTTTTTTATGTCGTAAAATAATCTTCTTCAATCCTCATCTTTGTATTGTATCTGTTATAGACGTCATTCCACATTGTTGATGGAAATTCTTAGAGGCTTTCCTTGAGTCGCCTCGTAGCTTCTGAACTTTTCTCATTCAAATTGCTTATGAAGGCTATGGCTGCCCAATTGTCAAGTATATGTGGCAATGTCATTCTTTCACGTTGAAATTTGTCCACGAATTCTCTAAGTATTTCTGAGTCTCCTTGCTTGATCTTGAAGATATCTTCCATTCTTTTTTCAACTTTTTGAGCTCCCGAGTGTGCTTTGATAAAAGAATCTGCAAGCTCAACAAAAGAATTTATAGAATTTTGGGGTAAAAGAGAATACTATGTTAGCGCTACTTTAGTGAGCGTTTCACCGAATTTTTTGACTAAGACTGATTCAATCTCCTGCTTAGTCAGGTCGTTGCCCTTTACACCTGTTGTAAATGCAGTAATGTGGTCTCGTGGGTCTGTTGTCCTATCGTACTTTGGTATATCAGGCATTTTGAACTTCTTGGAATTGGGAGAGGAGCAGCACTTGGCTTCGAAGGCTGTTGAGAATACTTATCCATATCTACCCCTTTGATCACGGGCGGCACCCTGGGTATTTGCTCTATGAGGTCACTTTGCTCCTTGAGCTGTTTCTGCAATGTTAGTACTAGATTTTGTAAATCAGAATTAACTAAATTACCTGGTTCTCCTTCCTGTGTCTCACTGGGGGTTCCTCCACTACCTGAATTAATTAGCCCAGAGCGAGGGTTCTCTAGAGTATTGTTATTTGGAATTGATATGGGTGGAGCAATAGGTAGTTAACTGACAAAAGCTTGAAGAGCTTTATTGACCTGTGTGGCGATAAGTTTTTGTAAAGCTTCATCCATAGCCTCCACATTTTCGAATTGAGCTTGTCCATCTGTATGAGACCCCTCAGGAGTGCCTTCACGAGACCGTCGTGGAGAACCTTGTGGAGAAGGAACTAATGTGTTATTATCCTGCCGATCTCCCTAAAGTTGTTGATTTGTTTGATTTTCTTGGTTTCCTTGAGTGTTATCGTTGTTGTTTGCCATAGTTGATGCAACAAGGAAAGTTAAGCAAAGAGAAAATAGATTATCAGATTTTCGGTAACGGAACCAATTTGTTTAACCAAAAATATAATTTTAGTCAAAGCGAGAATTTAGAAGAACTCGGTTTACTGATAATCAAGAAAATGAATAAAATAAATTAATTCTGGGTAGTTATATGATAATCAAGAAAAACAAATAATACCAATGTTTATTTCAATAGTGCTTCGTCTCCTTACAACTGATCATATATCCCCTTTTTATAGGTCCCTTTGGGAATATACGTTTTGCTTGAATCATAATGAGACTATTATGAATAATTAAAGACATTGAATGCTACGTTACACAATTATTACATTAAAAATATATTCTCTAACGTATTCAACATTTAATGCCCATTAAATGACGTATCTGCACTCTTTTCTATAGTCAGATTCATTCCTTCTGTTTCTCGGATATAAATGACTTCAATAGGCACGGATGCCATGTTACTTGTCTGATGTCCCGTGCCTCGTCTTACTTCTTTGCCCGTATCTGTTGTAACTCCTGACTCGTGACTAATTATGATTAATTGACTATTTGACCAATCTACGTGTCTTGACACATCACCAATATATATATAAATATAATTTTTCCCCAATACAGTAACTTTATTCCTTTAATATATATATAGATAATATCTATTAATCATGGATAGTAAATGATAATGAATATGTTATATTTTTAATTTTGAGATATAAGAATTACTTCTAACACATTCTTTCAAACAAATTAGTCGAGATAAGACAACCTGCGTGAGCATAAAAAAAACATAAAAAATATAAAAAAACAACATAAATTAGTGCCGTAAGAGAGTAGTAAAAGGTAAAGGAAAAAGGAAAAAGAGAAACACATTGTCACGTGCGAAGGAGGTGTTAGAGATATTAAAAAGGTGAGGGGATGAGACAAGATGGGGACCCGCCAATGATTTGGTATTATGGGCATTTGATTCCGTGGGGGATTGAGGATTTTGGAGCGTAGAAGTTGGCAATGATGGAGGCCCGAATTTTAGGGAGGTGGATTAGGTTTTCTTTTATCTATATTTTCAACGTTTATTTAATGAACATAGTTTAATGTTTGTACATAAACAATATTAATATACGCATTATGTACAGAAATTAAACTCTGTTCATCAAATAAATAGTGTAGGGTGTGACACTTCTCGGATATGGGTGAGCACGAAATAATTGTGCATCGGACTGTCATTTTTTTATTAAATAAATAGACTGTACATGGACAATATTAATATGGTATATTATCAGGATAAGATAACAACAGTAACATATACTAATAGTTCACAATAATTTTTATCTGATATTTCAAAAATAAAATATACTACTCCCTCCGGTCTAAAATAAGTGATTTTTTGGATATTTTCACACAGATTAAGAAATTCACCTTTTAGCATTAATTAGCAATTGAATTGACCATATTAACCTTTACTATCTCACATAAATACGCCTAACACATATTCCAACACTATTTACTCCAAGGACAATGTAGGAAAAAAATAATTAATTCATTCTTGAAATTTGAAAAAATTACTTATTTTTGACCACAAGAAAAAGGATAAAAAATTACTTATTTTGGACCGGATGGAGTATTATAATCTATTAAATACATTGATACTGAAAAAGCTATTAACACTGTCTATAGTGAGTAGTTGTTCCTGTCTTTACGGTCAGCCAATAGATGTTGGTTATAGAAGTTAGGGTTCATATAATTTGTGTTTACTTTGGTTAGGAAATTTAGACAAGAGAGCTTGTTACGATGGTAAGCAACCTCCACTTTCAACCAAGAGGTTGTGAGTTCGAGTCTCCCCAGTAACAAGGTGTGGAGTTCTTAGAGGGAAGGATGCCGGATTTCTATTTGGAAACAGCCTCTCTACCCCAGAGTAGGGGTAAGGTTTGCGTACACACTACCCTTCACAGATCTCACTAAGTGGGAATATACTGGGTTGTTGTTGATGTAATACTTTTGTTTGGTTAGGAAATTTCCATGAATTCAGTTCTACCTCAGATTCTATTTTGTACTGCTGCATGCACTCTGCTCCGTTGAGATCTGAGGGCCTATCTTTTATTGTTCCGTACCTTCTTAAAATTCTTGTGAAAAATAGGGTACATGAAAATCATATCCATAAAAGGCAGAATATCTTTTCCACTTTATAAAGTTTTCCTTCCTGCTATAATGTGAAAGGAAAAGAAAAATACTCTTCTACTGATGATAAAAAGTGATATGTTTTGAGATAACGTGAATGACAGAAAATGAGAATCTTATAGTAATCTGACCATAAATTAAACAAACGGAGCTCACAATTTATTCTTCATCTTTAATTTTTTTTCTTAAAGAATGGTCTAAAAAGGAGTAAAGGGTATCTCATGAAATTATATCCTGTAAATCCCATATGCCTTGATTCCATTAGTGTATTGAACACATTTAACGTCCAATTACTTGAAAGTAAACGCTTAATCATTCTCCGATGAAGTTAAATAAAATAAAAAAGTTAACCTTTTGTTAATTTCCAGTCTACACACTCTTTTAGGAATATACCCAACCAGCTATGTTTATTAAACATTTAAAAAATGAAGTGCAGGGAGTAAATACACCATTGAGTATTCCCCTCTCGTTCTTTAACTTCTATATGAGTTATCAATGTATGCGGTAAAGTCGGGGGCCCGATTTCCCCATCATTAGGTCACCTCGCGGGCATGCTTCTCGAAGCTCGAAGCCGAGTTCGAGACCCACCCTCGGGAGCCGTCGGGTATCGGCCCCGGACGGCATGGCGTGCTAGCGGCTATAGCACGGGAGAGGGGAGTTCCCAAGGCACGCAGTTGAAATTGACAGAGCCTGGTGCTGTATGGTTGACCCAACCTGCTTTCTTTATTTTTAATGTATCTTGTATTATGTTGGGATCTCCTTCTCTATATAAAAGGGGTCCTCACCACTTTGTAAGGGGCTGCTATTGCTCCAACTACTCTACATAAGATCAATAACATTTCTCTCTCTCTCTTTTCTCTCCAACTTACTTGTTCGAGGCTACCGCTTTCATTTATTGCTTTCATACTTGTTCTTCGTTTATCGCTTATTTGGCCATAAAGAGCCTCCATTAATTATATTCTAACTGTTATCCCTTTTCCGTTTACCCCCGATAGCTCGAGTCCGAGCCTAGGCATCGACCTCGAGGCCCCTCATCAGCCAGTCCGAGACCCGAACAACAAGCTCCCCTGGTTTAATCTTAACCCCGTTTTAGCTCGTATTTCGTCATTTAATTTCATATATCTAGCATCAACTGCTCTAACAACTAGCATAAAAATAGATCACGTATTTTTAGAGTCCCATCAACAAATTTAATTGTCATTACCATTTCATGGTAAACAGTTTGGCGCCCACTGTGGGATTAAAAATAATAGTGATTATTTTCTTGTTGGTTTTATTACACAACGCAAGTTATCTTTCACACTTTTTCTTGTCCAAGATCTTCAATTTCAGGTCGAAATGTCTGGTTCGGTAAACAGAGTTGAGAAAGACGACGTCGAAAACCACGGGGAAAAAGGGGTGGCCATTCCGGCTGTCGGCGCGCAACCACAAAACCCCGATAACATGCCAGGACCGATTCTAGCAGATGTGGATTCGCAGGATGCGCAACAGGTTAATGAAACCTCATGCACCGACAGGAGTATACAACATGGCGACCAACAGGAAGCCCAAAAAACTCCAGCTCGGGAAAAACAGGAAGTTAGTCTTCATGTTATTTTTGAAATGTTGCAGGCACAACAGTTGGCTATCGCTCAACTGCAAAGCCACCCGAAGACTCCTAGCAAGGT
Organism: Nicotiana glauca; assembly: GCA_026770625.1. Taxonomy (NCBI): domain Eukaryota; kingdom Viridiplantae; phylum Streptophyta; class Magnoliopsida; order Solanales; family Solanaceae; genus Nicotiana; species Nicotiana glauca. Next base: position 22,910 of record MU738628.1, on the reverse strand, counting down.
AGGACCATGAGCTACTCCTCCGGTCGAATAGGTACCGGAGAGATTGAGCAATAACAGAACGGTAGCCGATCCTGCCATCACAAAAATGCTCGAGGATCTCACCAAAAGGACCGAGTCATGCGAGAAAATGATAGGGGCCAACGACAAGAAGGTTGAAACCTACAACTTCAGGGTCGACCAAATCCCGGGCGTGCCCCCGGTCCTAAAAGGTGTAGATTCAAAGAAGTTTGTGCAGCATCCATTCCCAGCAGAAGCAGCCCGAAAACCCATTCCAAAGAAGTTCGGAATGTCAGAACTCCCAAAATACAACGGGACCTCAGATCCCAACAAACAGGCCACTGCCTATACATGCGCGGTAAGGGACAATGACATAAAAGACAACAAGATCGAGTCTGTTTTACCAAAAAAGTTCTGAGAAACACTCTAGAAGGGGACCCTGACGCGGTATCACAACCTAGCTCCCAACTCCGTAGATCCATCTGCCATGATAGTAGATTTCTTTTTGAAGGTACATGCCGATGCCATCAAAGTAGCAGCAAGGAAGTCCGACGTATTCAATATTAAGCAAAGGGAGAATGAGATACTGTGAGAATTTGTCCTCGTTTCAAATAGAACGAGTGGAACTTCCCCTGGTCTCCGACGACTGGGCGGTGCAGGCCTTCACTCAAGGCCTGAATGAACTAAGCATGGCTTCAGAACAGTTGAAAAAGAACTTGATCGAGTATCCAGCTACGACCTGGTCGAGTGTCCACAATCAGTACCGATTGAAAACCAGGATCGAGGACGATCAGTTGGGACTCCCCTCGGGCTCAGTAAACGGTTGGAGAATGGGTTGAGGATAATATCCTCGGGGGTTCATCGATGGAGTCGGGTTCGACGGAGATACGAGGCCAACGGGAACACCTCGCCCGTTAGAGTGCAACTTCAACGTCGCTGTATCGGGTATCATGTTTACAGTCAGCAAAATTAGGGACACCAAATGGCCTAGGCTTGTTCAGTCAGATCCTTCCCAGAAGAATCACGGCTCGATATGCGAACTTCATAATACACGCAGCCATAGAACCAAAAATTGCCGCCAACTCCGAAAGGAATCGGCTAAGCTACCCAATAAAAGTCATCGCCGAGAACTTTTGAGCATTCGAGCTCAAATTCAGTCCTGAGAAATAAAGGCGGCCAAGAAGAGCGAATCAAATGGGCCACAACACATTACCATGATGTTGGAAGGGCCTCAACACTCTCCAAGAACTTGTGAAGAGGAGGACGAAAATATACAGCACCTGAGAAAGACGGACTCGGGGACACATAACCGAAGATTCCCTCGCGTTCGGCAAGGAAGTCTCCGTAACCTCGCTCCAACCTTACAATAATGCACCGGTGACCTTCTTTCTCATTCCTTCATTTCATATAAAGTGCGTGCTCGTGGATCCAGGCAGCTCGACCAACATAATTAGGTCAGAGGTGGTAGGAAAACTGGGACTGCTTGATCGAGTCGCCCCCATCCCGCGAGTCCTCTATGGCTTCAATATGACCGGCAAAGTAACGTAAGGAGAAAGCACCATCACGATCTACACGTCCGGCGTAATTTAGAGCACCGAGTTTCAAGTCATCAACGGTGACATGAGGTACAATGCGTTACTCGGTAGGCCTTGGATACACAGCATGAGGGTAGTGCCGTCAACCTTACACCAGGTAATAAAGTTTCCCATGAAGGACAGCATCACGACCATACATAGAGAATAGCGAGCAGCGAAAGAAATGTTCGCAGTCCACCATAAAGCGTCGATCCCCACGTGCCTGACCTCGAATGAGGTTAGAAACACACAGACCCCCGAGGACGACGAAGAAGATTTTTTTGCTCCTCGAACATTCCTCGCCCCCGAAGAATCAGACGTGACTAAATCGACAGTCGAAGAGCTGGAGCAGACCATTTTAATCGAACGCCTCCTGGATTGCAAGAAATAACCTCTCACAGGCTGAGCGTCGACCCCAAATTCAAACGTATAAAATAAAAGAAAAGACCGGCGTCCGAGGTAAAACATGATTTTATCAAAGAAGAGGTAAGAAAACTTCTTAAAATTGGATCCATTAGGGAGGTAAAGTACCCCCGAATGGCTGGCTAATGTAGTGGTAGTACCTAAAAAGGGAAACAAGCTAAGAATGTGCGTAGATTATAATGACTTGAATAAGGCATGCCCCAAAGATTCCTTCCTATTGCCTAATATCGATCATCTGATCGATGCTACGGCCGGCCACGAGACCCTCACCTTTCTCGATGCCTACTCGGGGTATAACCAAATCCAGATGAACCCCGAAGACCGGGAAAAACTCTCGTTCATCATAAGGTATGGTACCTACTGCTACAACGTAATGCCCTTCAGGCTAAAAAATGCAGGGGCGACATACCAGTGCCTAGTTAATAAAATGTTCGAGCATCAAATAGGAAAATCAATGGAAGTATATATTGATGATATGCTAGTTAAGTCCCTGCGCGCAGAGGACCATTTAACTCATTTGCAGGAAACCTTTGACATCTTTAGAAGTTACAACATGAAGCTCAACCCCGAGAAGTGTGCCTTCGGAGTGGGTTCGGGCAAATTCCTGGGCTTCATGGTTTCAAAAAGGGGGATCGAGATCAATCCAGACAAAATAAAGGTCATCGAAGAAATCACGGAGGTAAATAATGTAAAGGTCGTCCAACGGCTAACAGGGCGGATAGTGCATCAGATAAAAGCCATCATTTTTTCTCTTTGCTTAAAAGAAAGAGCAGCTTCGAACGGACTCCGAAACGCCAACATGCCTTACAGGAACTGAAACGATACCTGACTAGTCCACCTTTGTTGCACACACCAAAAGATGGTGAAACACTATTTCTGTACCTGGCCATATCCAAAATAGCAGTAAGCGGTGTACTGGTTCGAGAGAAGCAAGGTACATAATTTTGTGTTTATTATGTAAGCCAAACCCTGGGGGACACCGAAACCCGGTATCCCCATCTAGAAAAATTAGCTCTCGTGCTGATAAGCACCTCGCGAAAGCTGAAGCCTTATTTTCAATGTCACAGTATCTACGTTTTGTCAAAATATCCTCTCTAGAGCGTACTGCACAAACCCGAACTATCGGGGCGATTGGCTAAATAGGCCATCGAACTTGGGGGGTATGATATCGAGTATCAACCTCGAACGGCCATCAAGTTACAAATTCTGGTGGACTTCATGGCCGATTTCTTGCTATCCCTCGTACCTGAGGTAGAAAGGGAACTTCTACTAAAATGTAGCACGTCTTTAGGGGTATGGAACCTGTTCATAGACGGCACCACAAATATAAGAGGATCCGGGATCGGTATAGTCCTAAATACACCCATCGGCAGCATAATCAGACAATCCATAAAAACTATAAAATTGACTAACAATGAAGCCGAGTACGAGGCTATGATTACAGGTTTAGAATTGGCCAAAAGCCTGGGAGCCGAGACCGTCAAGGCTAAATGCGATTCGCTCCTCGTAGTAAGCTAGGTGAATGGGAGCTACGAAGCTCAAGAAGACAGGATGCAGAGGTACTTGGACAAAATCCAAATAGCATTTTGTCGCTTCAGAGAATGGAAATTAGTCTATGTACCCCGAGAGCAGAACAGTGAGGCTGATGCCCTCGCAAATCTGGATCCTCTGCGGAAGAAGAGGACTTACTCCCCGGGAACATTGTCCAATTGTTTATATCAGTGGTCAAGGAAGGTCACGCAGAGATTAATTCTACTAGAATTACATAGGATTGGAGAAATAAGTATACTGATTACTTAAAAGATGGAAAGTTGTCCGTATATCCAAAAGAATCGAGGCCCCTACGAACCAAAGCAGCCCGTTTCTCGCTCGACAAAAATGGGACTCTGTACAGGAGGACTTTCGATGGCCACATGGCAGTATGTTTAGGTCCAGGTGACACAGATTATGTACTCTGAGAGTCCCACGAGGGTACTTGTCGAAATCATTCCGGCACCAACTCATTGGTCCGAAAGGTGATCAGAGCGGGCTACTACTGGGATAGCAAGGAAAAAACACCGGAGAGTTTGTCCGAAAAATGCGACAAATGCCAGAGATTCACTCCCATGATCCACCAACTCGGCGAGCAACTACACTCTGTTTTGTCACCATGGCCATTCATGAAATGGGGAATGGACATCGTCGGCCCCTTGCCAACAACACAAGGTAAGGCTAGATTTATTTTTATTTTATGACTGACTACTTCTCAAAATGGGTAGAAACACAGGACTTTGAGAAAATAGGAGAAAAGGAAGTTATCAATTTCATATGGGATCATATCATATGCCGATTCAGGATCCCATCCAAAATAACATGCGATAACGAGAGGCAGTTCATCGGGAGCAAGGTAACACAGTTCCTTGAAGACCACAAAATCAAGAGAATAATGTCGACACCTTACTACCCATGTGCAAACGGCCAGGCCGAGTCCAAAAATAAAACTATCATTCATAACTTAAAAAAGAATTTGGAGACCTCCAAGGCAAAGTGGAGAGAAATGCTGCCCGAAGTGCTATGGGAATATCGAACAACTTCAAAATCAAGGACAGGGGAAACACCTTTCTCTCTAGTGTATGGCGTCGAGGCTTTGATACCTATGGAAGTCAGGGAGCCGAGCGTCAGATTCCAGCACACCAATGAGGGATCGCACAATGAGGCCATGGCAATGGCCCTTGAGCTACTCGATGAAAAATAAGAAGCCTCGTTGATCCAGATGGCCGCCCAGAAGCAAAGAATCGAAAGATACTATAACAGGAGAAAAATTCTTTAGTATTTTGGGATTGGGGACTTAGTACTAAGGAAGGTCACTCTCAACACCCAAAATCCTAATGAAGGGAAGCTGAGCCAGAACTGGGAAGGACCGTATCGTGTCCTCGGAATAGTCAGAAAGGGATCTTATAAGCTCGGCACCATGGAGGGCGAGCATCTTCAAAGCAACTAGAATATATCGATTCTAAAACGGTATTATTGCTAGGGAATCCGATCAAAAATTCCGCAAATACTCACGAACAAACACTGCACTCTTTTCCTTCGACCGTATTTTGTCCCAAAGAGGGTTTTTACGGTAAGGTTTTTAATGAGGCAATGTCCATGCCCTACCTGAGAAGGATCCAACAAGCTTACAAGGCTTCTTTTGCAATCAACCCCGAACACTGGAGGGCACCCCATTGAGAGGCCATCCACTCGGAGGAAATGGGGAACGATAGGCCAAGTTTTGACTAAGAAAATGGCATACCGGGCCAAACGGCCGAGTGAACCATATCTGTATAAGCCGGGCTCACAGTAACAAAACAACATGTACTTATGTCAAACAATCAAAGAATATCTTTCGCCAAAGCACCTCGTACTACAAAGCAAATTCAACATTTTCATAGCAAGGATTCCTCCGTCGAGAACGCCCCGAAATACTCGGAGACTAGCATCAATAATTCGGCACATGCATGACCTCAGGGTCGGAACTCCATACTTATAATCCCTCAATGAGGCGGCATGGAGATTACAAAGCATCTCCAAAAAGAAAAATTGTCCCGAACACTCAGAGACTGGCATCACGGACTCAGAAATCGCATGACCCCAGGGTCGGAAGCTCCAAGGTCGTAAAAGCCTTCAATAAGGCAATTCCGAGCTCATGAGTAATGGCCCCCGAGCCTGAGTAAACTTGATGACTCGGAGACTGTCGCCAATCGACATTCATTTAAAAACCTGAGACCATAAGACCCCGAGCGGGCAAGCTCGGTCTAGCAAGATCGATTCAATATAATAACAAAAGTGTAAGACCTCATTAGGCATGGCAAAACTGTAAGACCTCAACATGCATGGCAAAACTGTAAGACCTCAACAGGCATAGCAAAACCGTAACACCTCAACAGGCATGACAAAACTGTAAGACCTCAACAGGCATGAAAATTTTGTAAGACCTTACTACAGGCATAAACTCAATCCCAAAGTTTAGGCTATATGTCGCATTTATAAGACACCTGAAAGGGAATACCCTCGATGTAGACGCCTAAAACTACTACACTCGGGAACAAAGGCTACGGCGAAACACAAATGCCTATGGTCATACGGTTGCACCAGCCAAATTAACGCGACTCGGGGACACTCGACCGTCGCTATAAAATCACAGGCCATTACTTCAAATCTACTTCGAAAAGAACCAGTTAAACATGCTACCCACGACAGGCAAAAAGAGTTTCGACCATGTCAGCTCCAAATCACAAGGCTTCGAGCTACTCAACCTACGAGCTAAACCTTACGAGGTCCTCGAACATCGCCGCTAACGACTTGAAATTGAGGTTCTTCGCGAACCGACGATAGGTTAGGCAAAATCATTACAAAAGTCCTTAACGAAAGGAAAATAAAGCCTACATATGCCTAAAGGCAAAGCGAAAGAGCCACTGTCGCCAGCCTAACGAGCTTCGGGGCCGCATACAAAAGCATAAGAGCTACTGTCGCCAGCTTAAAATTTGAAAGCTTGAGGGTCAAAATGAGCTCAAGTCGTAACTCGATTCGGAGACCGAACCCAAAATAGTTAACTATATATGCCTAAAGGCAAGGCATAAGAGCCATTATCGCCAGCTAAATAAGTCTCAGGGCCATGCCTATAAACGGTCGTTTCGACCAAAGGCATAAGAGTTGTTATCTCCAACTTACACAAATACAAAAGCTTGAGGGTCAAATGAGCTCGAGTCGAATCTCGACTCAGAGACTGAACCAAAACAGTTGAGAAAGTGCGTTAGAGCCCCGGGCCTGTCTAACGAGCCCCAGGTCCATATCACAAATCTAGAAGATTATTGTCAACTCTAAAAACAGGAGAGCGGAAGGAACAAAGCCACAAAGTTCATTCTATGCATATGCCAGTATGAAAATACTATTTAAAAGCAGGAAAATCAACAGGGTCCTAATCTATTGCCGAGCCTGAATTTTAAAAGGGATCCCCAAGGGTTGCACCCTGACACTACGAGTCTCCCGACGGCCCCTTCTCAACGGCATATTCTTTCTCCGAGGATCTACCCTCATTTTTAGCCTCGCCCGAGCCGCTGTCCGGGGCACCTCCAACAATCTAATTTTGGGAAACCGGGCAGGCATGATCCACAGCTTAAGGTAAATTAGGGCTAGCTCCCTCAAACGCCCCCTCAACACAAGTATTTACGACAATAGCTTCCTCCCCTTGCGAGGACGCAAACGCCTTGACTTCAGCTTTAATCTGAGATAGTGCAGGCACCAGCTCAGAATGAAGGTCTCGGTACTTGTCGCTATCCTCCTTCGCACCCTAGATCTAACACTCGGTTAAGGTTACCTTCCCCTAGAGGGTGTCCCTATCAAAATTTATTTCCCTTATGAACCGACTGAGCTCGGAAATTTCAGTATCTTTGGCCCAAAGCTCCTCTCTCAGCAACGCATTTTCTTTCTCAAATAGCACAAATCAGGCCTGGAATGGTAAAAGCAATAGAATCTCCCGAGAATTCAAAATAATAGTGAACGGGGGATGAATGACCTGCTCGGTAAGTTAGGATCTCTCACGCTCGCGATGGTTCGCCTCCTCCTGGTACTGGGTGAAGGCCTGGCTGTAAAGTGTTTTAGCCGAAAGCCTAAAAAAATAACAGGTTAGAAAAACAAAGATCAGAGCGGCCTAGAACGGAGAACGGGGTTAGCGAAAATTACCCACTCTTAAAGTCTTCCCATCTCGCTGAAAACGGACAAACATCAATATTGGGATTTCCCTCGAGAACGGTCGGCGGCCCTTCGAATGCATATCCGTTTTTGACTAATGCCCCCGCATCAGAGGGCCCTTTCCGCGGGGCATCCTGTACTCCAGAAGGCAGTAGGGTCACTCCCTGAGGGGATCCGATGACGATCACAGACTTGATAGGATCAGTCAAAACTTCCATCCCTTATTCACCCAGGGCCCCAGAGTTGGGCTCCTCCGAACTGCCCACCAAGGGTGCCTCAACTCGGGGAGAATTTTGGTCACCAGCCAACTCGGGGATAGTGCTCGATACCCTATACATTGCCTCCCCACCACAAAGATGGGCCACAGCGACATTAGGTTCCGGCTCGAAAACCTCCGCTCCTACAGAAGGATCAGCCAAGTCCATGCACTCCTTGGGAGCCGTTAGGAAGCTGCTCTCCCCCTCACCTTCAGCTTGAAGGTTTTCCACAGTCTTCGAGGTCAGAGCTGCCGGGTTATCTTTAGATCTTTTAGCTCTCTTGTACTCCGGTGGCCCGACCAGCAGACCCCCTCCCTCCTCTTCTTCTCGCCAAGCACTTGGGCATCCCAACCAGCGGATGAACCCTCCTTCGTCAAAGAGACTTCCCCCAGACCTACACAAATATAGAGGTTGTACACAAATAATGAAGAATGCTACTAATAGCGACTCGCATCAAAGGTATGCGTGAAGAATGCTACTAATAGCGAATCGCATCAAAGGTATGTGGATACAACAAAGTTCGGAGCTTACCATGATCTTTGGTTTCCCACCGGGCTCGGGATAAATCTCGCCACACTCATTCGGCATATGGGCAAATCAAGTATAAGCGGCCGACCCAATCCTGGAGGTCCGAAATCATACTGTGGTAGGTTGCTAAGGCTAAAAAAGCAAGAGAAATAGAGTTAGATTCTTAGAGAAATACCGTCAAAAAGAAGCAAAGGAAGACCCGACAACACATTTTCTTACGCCCAGCATTCTATTTCTCAGGGAACGGGGTATTTTCCACCGGAATCAGGTCGAAGGTTCTCACTCTAATGAACCGGCTCACCCATCCTTCATTTCCAGGCTCTTTAGTACAGGCAAAAAGGGACCTCGAGGCTCGACAGTGGAGTTTGATTAAGCCCCCGCGGAGGAGACGAGGACTATACATCCAGATCAGGTAGTTGAGGGTGAAGGGAATTTCCTCTATCATGTTTGAGTAGTGCCTGGTCATATAAACAACGCGCCAAAATGAAGGATGAATTTTGCCTAGGGTTACCTGGTAACGTCGATAGAAGTCGAGAATCACGGGGTCGGTCAGGGGTGAGGATGGACCTACCGGCCCCAAGGTGAATGGATAGGTGTACACACTCAGAAAGCCGGCTTTATGAGCCGTAATATCTTCTTCCTGAGCAGGAATCCCCACAAGCACAGTATCACCCCACTGGCACTCAGCCCTCACTCTCCCGATGTCTGTTACCGAGCTGATATACCAAGTCACAAGCTCGCGAAGCCCGGGCTTTGAGGAAGGTCTCTCAACCTTGAAATCGGAGGTCATCGCAAAAGGTCCTGGGACGCATTCCTCTGTACGAGGAGGTGCAGCCACCTCGCCTGGAGAAGGAAGCGAAGAGGACGAGCCTGCAACCTCTCGCGAAGCAGAGTTGGAAGTTTTCGCCTTCCCAAGAAGAATCTAAAGGGAGAATAGAGTTACGTTCCTAAGAAAAAATGAGAGCAAAGGAAGAGCGAACCTTCTCAGGGATTTGAGCACGAAATAGGTTATAGAAAGGAAGAAGGGGAGTATTTATAAACGCACCATGTGTGCATGAAGAAGGCCAAGAGACACCCAACTGCCATAGTCAATGTGGAACCTGCAAGAGCAGCACGCGTGTCGTAGCTCGACATCTTGTGGCCATTGTCGATTGCAATAACAACGAAGGAGGAAGAAATTCAAGGTTGTTTCTTATCACTTCCACTCTAAGAAACGCGGAGACTATCCGTATGCGGTAAAATCGAAAGCCAAATTTCCCCATCATTAGGTCACCTCGCCGGCATGCTTCTCGAGGCTCGAAGCCGAGGTCGATACCCACCCTCGAGAGCCGTCGGGTATCGGCCCTAGGAGGCATGGCATGCTAGAGGCTATAGTAAGGGAGAGGGGAGTTCCCAAGGCATGCAGTTGAAATTGACAGAGCCTGGTGTTGTCTGGTTGTCCCATCCCACTTTTTTTATCATTAATGTATCTTGTACTATGTTGGGATCTCCTCCCCTATATAAAGGGGATTCTCACCACTTTGTAAGGGGTTGCTGTTGCTCTAACTAGTCTACATAAGATCAATAACATCTCTCTGTCTCTCTCTTTTCTCTCTAACTTACTTATTCGAGGCTACAACTTTCATTTACTGTTTTCATACTTGTTCTTCATTTATTGCTTATTATTGGCCATAAAGAGCCTCCATTAATTATATTCTAACTATTATTCCTTTCCCGTTTATCCCCGATAGCTCGAGCCCGAGCCTAGGCATCGACCTCGAGGCCCCTCATCGGCCAGTCCGAGGCCCGAACAGCAAGCTCCCCTGGTTTAATCTTAACCCCGTTTTAGCTCGTACTTCATGCATTAACTTCATATATCTAGCATCAACTGCTCCAACAACTAGCATAAAAATAGATCACATATTTTTAGAATTCCATTAACAAATTTAATTGTCATTACGATTTTCACGGTAAACAATCAACTTAAAAGGTAAACTTAAGATGAGCTTATTAACATATTGTTTAAATTAGGGATAGAAAGTGGACAGTTAATACATGTTTTAGTTTATTTTATTATTTAGAAGTATAATATTTATTCATAAGAAAGTCGATCACGATAAAGTGAATATTAATTAGAAGACACTTGAAATAAAATAGATAGATGTGAAAAAAAAAGCCATACCTGAACCAAAAATTTCTAGAGAGAGAATGTCTATCTTCTCACTACAACCCCCACCGGAAATATCAAACTTAATACCACCAAAACCACCCGACATACAACAACATTCACAAAACCCCCTACCCAATGAAACAGTGTCTACCACCAAAATTGCTTCTTATAAGGAGAAATTAGCACAAGGAGAACTATTCTCTATGGACCACACTTCATATGTTGGGACACATTGTTCACCAATGGACACACAAGTCTATGAGAATGAAGAGACCTCATTGGAACCAATATGCAAGAACTTGAGGCAAATCACTCTAAGTGAAGAAGACAAACAGAGAATGTACAATCCTTGGAGGTACTCATTAATAACTAAGTTATTGGGCAAAAGGATAATGCATCAATACCAAAAAGGAAAACACAAGATCTTTGGAAAATTGATGAAAATTACCCCCTAATTGACATAGGGGAAGACTACTATACCGTGAAGTTAATGAAGGAGGAAAACATGTGCAAAACCCTTCATAATGGTCCATGGTTTATTAATGGCCATTTCCTATCAATCCAAAAATGGGTCCCAAATTTTGTTGCAACTAAGGCATGCCAAAGTATCGCGGCAGTTTGGATTAGATTACCTCAACTCCTTACGGAATTCTATGATGGGATAATTCTTACAAAAATTAGAAATTGTATTGGCAAGCTTCTCAAGGTGGATGCATGTACATCAGCCACCCTAAGAGGAAGGTATGCTCGACTTTGTGTGGAATTGCCTTTAGACCATCCAGTCCAAACCTCCATTCTTATTGGCCAACATACTCAACCTATCCTATACGAAGGGGAGGGATTCCTATGCAAGAATTGTGGACGGTTGGGGCATGCAACAATTGGATGCCAATACAAAACTGGACCAAACGGACAACATAAAGGCAAGGCCAATGAGGAAGAAGAAATCACTGAATAATTAGACTCAAATGAGTGGAAGACAGTGCACTTTCCAAGAAGAGGGAAAGGCAAACTAGCCAATCCACAACAAGGGATCACAATCAACCCAAAAGTAACAGGTAGCAATGCCTCTTCTTTGGTACATAGGCCAGGTAAATTGCCCATCGCCCCAGGTATGTATCTCTCCACTGCCTTTGCTAGTTCAAAGTCAGGTACTACTAACTCCAATATGGATACTTAATTGGAAATAGGGGGAAACTTTTCTTGGAATCTCCTAAGTCAACCGGAAAACCACTCAACAATAGTGTTAGTAGTTTAGGTAAAAAAAACCGCATGAGTCCATGGTTTTGAATAATCCAAAGGAAAAAATAACTAAAAAAGATAATATTTTGCATGGCACCGATGCCACAAACTCAACAAGTGGCAAAACCGTGTCATTACAAGATCTCAATAATGATGGAAATCTATTAACCAACAAATTGGACAAAAGCTTAACTAACGGACTAATGAAACTATTAAAGGATAATAACATCATTACAACTACCCCTAGCCAACTCGGTAGCCCTAACACCCAATCACATAACACACAATATCATAATCTTACTAATAACATGCAATCAACCTACACTAATGACCAATCACCCATGCAACACTTGGAAGAAGGAACTTGCCAAATGGACGTGACCAAATCCATGCAAGATCTTGCAACAATGGATATAAACTACACGCAAGCCATTCACTCTTCTACCACTCTACACCACATAATTACCAACCCTACTACCCAAATACCCCCTTCCCCACCTATATCATCCCCTAAGTTCAACGATGGCAAGAACTCCATTGACACTAAGGAGGAGATACATGCTACTTCAACTCTTCCATCTCTCAAGGAATCCCACAATGAACAATCTTCCACCACTACCACCCCACATTCAACCTCAACCAATAATCTATGCCCTACCTCCAAGTCCTCCCAATCATGTACCCCAATCTTGGGTGGAACTAGGGCTCCAGGGCTAAGCCATCTCCTTCAACATGGAGATCAATGGCCAAGACTCCATTCTCATCATCCAAAACACTCATTTCTTAGCACAACTAATTTCGGAGGGAATGACCCTAGCCATGAACAATTATGTCAACCAAATGTGGATGAGCAACATTCTCCAACCTCTTGCCCCATCAATGAACCAACAACTAGTCCAAAACATGCAAGAGATGTGGCACATTCCACACAATGCCAACCAATAACTTCCACAAAATCCCCCAATCAACCTACCATTCTTTGCCCCCAGAGGATCTAATGATGTTGAAACCTATCTTCACAATATGGACACCACAACAACACATGCAAGACCAGCCACTAGGTCCACAACCAGAGCCGATGGAGGTGAACCCTCAAGTACCAAACATGCAAGGACAACAGGAAGCTCGAGAAGAGGAAGAGGAGGAGGACGAAGACCTAGAAATACTATTGGAGCCACCAGTGGCTCTTTCAAACCTAAACGAGGTAAAAATACTAATCTTCAAGGAAAGGCTAGACAGGAAATGTATCTTCAGTTGCCCAACCACACTCTACAAGTGCTCATTGGACATCCGTCATCCCCGCGATCCCACAGTAGGAAAGAATGTGGTAATACTAGTCCCTTCCTTGAGGAGGAATCCAAACAACAACTCCAATATGTGTTAAATGATACAGCCTAGTCACATAATCGTTTGGAATGTAAGGGGTGCAAATAATAAAAATTTCACTAGGCATTTTCATGAGATAATGGATACACATAGACATAGTCTAGTTGCTTTGTTAGAAACTAAAATGGATAGTCATATCTCCATTTTGGAGGGTTACAACTTCAATGAAATGGTCGAAGTCCCAGCTGAAGGCAACTCCGGTGGTATGGTTCTGCTATGGAACACGACCATAGTAAACGTGTACAACTTCACAAGGAATGGACAGTCCATCCATGCAATGATAGAGGTAAAATCAAAAAACCTTACTTGGCTTTTCTCTACTGTTTATGCTAGTAATAATATTAAGAATAGGTTGTTATTATGGGAAAACTTTAAGTATATTTATGATAAGTACAAGGGACCCTGGTTAGTAACAGGTGATTTTAATGAGTTAATTAACTCCACAGATAAATTCGGAGGAAGACATATTAACCAAAAAAGAGCTAGTTCACTATTGAATTGTTTTGATTATTGTCATCTAATGGACCTAGGATACAAGGGCTATAAATATACTTGGTCTAATCACCGTAGGAAGAATAGAGGCTTAATTATGGAGAGACTAGACAGGGTTTATGCTAATGAAAATTGGTTACATGAATTTAACAAAGTGACTGTCACCCACCTCCCTAAAGTGCACTCGGACTATAACTCTATTCTTATTAATATTAACAACAAGTTGAACAACTATAACTCTAGACCTTTTAGAATGGAGACCTTTTGGTGTTCTCATCCGGATTTCCCAAGACTAGTTCTCCATAGTTGGAAAGATAAGGATATTTTAGAGGGTACAGTGGAATTTCAAAAAGATGTGCTGAATGGGCAAAAGGAGACATTTGGGAATATATTTGCAAAAAAAAGAAACCTTCTCAAACGCATCACAGGAATACAAAATTCCCCTAGCTACCCATATAGTACATTCCTGAAAGACCTAGAAATTAATCTAATAAATGACTATGAATCAATCCTTAAAATAGAAGAGGATTATTGAAAATTAAGATCTAGAATAAATTGGCTAAATGATGGCGATGCAAATACTAGATACTTTCATACTCAAGCTACAAACCGTAGAAGAAAGAATAATATAGTCTTTTTCAAAGATAATAATGGTAGCTGGATCGAAAATCAAAAGGATATTATGGATTATGTGACAAGTTACTTCCATAATCTCTTCACTACCTCTCATGAATTTACTACTTGGGATCAAGCAACTAATAGTAGCTCTAATTTTAGCAAGCTAGACTTATCCTGTATTGATAAACCACTTAGGAACTATGAGGTAAGAAGAGCTATTTTTTCCTTTAAACCAACAAAAGCTCCTGGACCTGACGGGCTACACCCGTTCTTTTTCCAAAAATTCTGGCCTACATTAGGACATAAAGTGATCAATTTATGTCAACAAATATTCACCTCAAGGCAGATTCCTAGTGACCTTAACAAGACTTATGTCTGTTTAATCCCTAAATTCAACAATGCTAATAAACTAGAGAATTTTAGACCCATTAGTCTTGGCAACACCCTCTACAAAGTAATCACCAAAATCATTGCTAACAGACTTAAACCTTACCTTAGCAAGTTGGTTAGTGAACACCTAACCAGTTTTATAAAACATAGACGTCCTAGTGATAATGCCATCATTATTCAGGAGGTCCTCAAACGTTTTAATAAGAAAACAAAAAATGGCAATTGGATTCTAAAACTAGACCTGGAAAAGGCATTCGACAAATTGGAATGGTCTTTTGTTCATCAGACACTAAGATATCATAAAATACCTCATAATACTTCCACTCTTATTATGAATTATATTTCTTCATCTTCCATATCTATCCTTGTTAACGGCAATACGACTGAGTACTTTTTTCCCTATAGGGGCATAAGGCAAGGGGACCCTATGTCACCATACATTTTTATTTTATGTATGGACATGCTTTCAAGAAATATAAAACATCAAGTAGACACTCTACGATGGGATCTCATCCTTTTAAATAACTAAAGCCCCCTTTATCTCATCTATTTTTTGCTGATGATCTTACACTAATGGAAAAAACTAATAGGAAGACAGTTACCACCATGAAACAAAAATATGGACATTTTTTGCCAATTATCTGGCCTAAACACCAACAAGGCAAAGTCAAAACTACTTCTTTCTAGCAATTGTACGAATGATATGAGTAATTGGATCACCTCCCTGTTAGATATTAAAGTCAGTAAGGTTTTTGGTAACTACATAGGATTTTCTATGAGTGGCACTTCACCAAAACACAAAGAATACTTACCTCTAGTAGAGAAAATGAGGGCTAGGCTAAATGTTTGGAATGCAAATTGGCTTAATATAGCTGGTTGATGTACCCTTATTAAGTCTACTCTTAACACAATTCCTAATCACCAAATGCAGTTGTCAATGCTCACTAGTAGAACTTTAAAAGAAATAGACAAAATTCAACGGGACTTTCTATGGGGCTCTACCTCTGGAAAAAATAAAATCCACCTTGTTAGCTGGGATAAGGTTACAATGCCTAAAGAGTTAGGAGGTTTGGGAATAAAGAAAGCAAAACACAAAAACCTTTCCCTTCTTACAAGTCTAGGATGGAGACTTCTAAATAATCACTCTTCTCCATGGGTACATGTTATTAGTAGTTGTTACAGTCTCAATAAATCTACTGATAATACCTCTCACACATGGAAAAGCATCCTAAAGGGTTGGTTTTTTTTTTTGCAAAGAAGGCATTAGATGGCCAATAGTAAGTAACCCCAATGGGTCTGTTTGGGATACAAATTGGATACCAAAGTTTGGTTCATTTAGGAAAAACGTCATAGGCCCTATTAATAAAGATGATTGTAACCTTACCCTAAGAGATATCCATAACCAGTTGGAGTGGAATATGTCTCGTCTTTCATTCAATCTCCCTAGTAATATTCTCAACAACATTCACTCCCTAACGAAATCAAAAACCCTGGGGAAAAATATTATTTGGTCTATTAATACTAGTGGCATATTTACAACCTCTTCTTGCTATAATCTTATTGATAACAGAATTTATGACAACCAAAATTACAAGAACTATAAATTCGACTGGATATGGTAGTTAGAATGCCCTAAGAAAATCCAATTCTTTATATGGAAATGTTGTCATTCTAGGTTACCTACTAGAGAATACCTAGGGAAAATAGGTATAAACATTGATACCAATTGCCCTATTTGTAAAATAAATAAATCCCTTATTCACATATTCTGGGATTGTACAGTAGCTAAAGGTTTTTGGGCATCTATAGGAGTACCCTTCATCAACCCTAAACCTCAAGAAAATTTAGTAGAATTCCTAAAAGAAAGATTCACTCAAGCTCGGCACAGTGTTATGAAATGACAAAATGTCATTCCTTTTGCCTTATGGTCTATATGGAACAATAGAAATGAAAATAATATCAACAATACCAACCATAAGATAAACAGCAGTAAAATTTTTAATCAAGCGCAAGAATTTCAATTATTAGCCACATCAAATCACAACACTTTCACCCCTATTAAAATTCGAGTAAAATGGTACCCCCCTCCTAAAGGGTGGTACAAAATTAATTTTGATGGTGCCTTCTATGAAGAAAATATGCAGGGTGGCATTGGTGGACTGATCCGGAACAACAATGGTGATTGGATATTGGGGTTTCATGCCATTTGTGAAAGCACTTCACCAATACACTCAGAATTACTAGACTTTCGGCAAGCTTTACAATTAATCATGCAAGGGAACTTCATGCCTTGTGAAATCGAGACAGATGCCACGGATGTAATCCGCTTTCTTGAAGAAGACTACCCATCTTACAAAAATTTGCTTGATGAATGCAGGTTTTTAATGGACAAGCTAACGGAGAGGGGGGAGATCAAAATGAAGCATAATTTTCGCGAAGGAAACAAAGTGGCACACCTCCTAGCCAAGGAAGCTTTAGAACAATGCATCTCTACTAGTACTAGTTTTATCAAGGAACCTCCTAATTTTGTGGAAAAAATGTATCTTAAAGACAAGGAGGGTAGCTGTAATATTCAGGATAGTATTTTATCGGCATGTAATATTTTGGCATCACTTGGAAACGATAATGCCCTAGAGGACATAAGACAATTATGTAACTATGCTGGCCTTAAGGGACACGTCCCTCAGGGCACTGCATGGGCTTAGTATTATTATTAATATATAATATATCCTTTAACTTTCAAAAAAAAAAAAATTCGATAGATGTAAATTTCACAGAGAGTATAATTAAACACATAAGTAAAAATTTTGTTAAGAAGTCTCGGTTTGGAACAATCCAAAAAGTGTAGCAAATTAATATTGTTTAGGGGAGGGAAGTTAGCACTTGTCGTCAAGAGAGAACAAAAAGGAAAAAGAAGATAGAGTTCAGATTCTCAAAATTTCCTATATGGCAACTGCAGCCTGATTCCTTTATAGATTAGAAGATCGATTGGGAGAAGATGCTATCTGCTGGAATAGGTGCGAGAAGGGAGTGGGGGCAGCTTTCAGTGGCGGATGTAGGATTTTAAAGTTATGGGTGCTCGCCGATAAAAACTCCAAAAGAAGAGAAAAAATGAATTTACTTGTGGATGCCCACTTAATATTTATCTAAATATTTATATAATTGCCTATATAAATTTACTGAATATGATCAAAGTTAATGGGTACTTAAGCACCCACAATTGCCGAAGTGGATCTGCCACTGGCAGCTTCTGTTGGATATGAATTCTCTGTTGGATGTTTTACGAGTGAAGTTAAAATTGTATAGTCGCTCTTAAAATAATAGTTAAATATGTTTATCTATCTATATTATATTAAAAGCACGAAGACTCTTATTAGTGAAATATTGTTCGTCTTTTTTACCCTTTAAAAATAAAATACACACTTGACAAAATAGTCATTATATTGCTTGTTATTTTTTAGAACTTTAAAATCAACTAAAATTTTGCTTATTTAATTTTTCCTTATTTAAATTATGTAAGAAGCCCTAATATTTAAAAATATCATGTATTTGAAATTTAAGTTTATATCGTATTTATTTACTTGCCATTTATTGCATCAAGGCCTATTTAGCTTCGATTAATTAACCAAGTAAAATATCACTTGGGTTAGTCTTCAGTTAAACCTTTAATTAATAATTCATTAATTCTTACTTTTTGCTACTTAGCGCCTTTCACTTTTTGGTCCAGTAATTTAACAAAAATAGGTAGCTTATATTGGTAAGAAACGTAGTGACTTTCAAAAGGATAGTAAGAAGATACTGAAACAATAGTATCCAAGTGATTCTAGAGTCTTCATCTTAAATACATATACAGGTGGTGGAACTCAAGTATGGTGCTTCAAAGAATATTGGCATCTACGGTCTTCTTTTCGCTTACGTGAAAACCTATATGTCAATTTATTGCTTATAGTATTTTCTTGTTTTGTCCTTAACCTGTTTTGTGTAATTTAAGTCGTTGTGCTTTGTTTGATATTTTTTTTCTTCTTATTGATATTGGTTCATTTGTTTTAGTTACCAGCACGTATGTTTGCTATTGAATTTCAGATGGCACCTTAAAGAATAATGATGAGATTAAAGTTCCAAGTCACTAATTAAGAGTTTGCTTTTTTCCTCCTCTTGTAGGATGTGGCAAAGTTATTTTAAAAATTGGGGAGAACAAAAAGATAATGAAGATTATTTGGCATCGCTCTTGATTTGTTTGCACATATATCATAATACACTAAGTTGAATTTAATTATGAAAATTTTGCCAATCACAACGTTGAGCCGTTGAGGTATAACTTCTTCATGTTTAACTTAATTTTCTCGTAAATTTTGCATTTTGCTCCTGAGGAAAAAATATGTCTTCTGCCAATTGGTTCATATTTGTATCTTCTACAATAAACTCAAGAACATATAACTCCCTAAGGAAAAATTCAAATGACTCTTTAAATTTTCAAGAGTTGTATTTTTTCTTTTTTGCTGATACGAAAAAGAAAGCCTAATTACTTATGTTGTAAAATTAGAATAAATCTTAACTTGAATATATTCACTAAGAGAAAGATTTCTTCTTTTATTGAGTTGCTAATTAGGTTGCATCGCTTTCACAATTTTATATTTTTTTAACTTTTATTTTAATATTAAAAAAAAGTATTTATGTATGGTTTTAAAAAAATATATATACTCGTTAAAATGACACGCGCAAAACGTGTACTTTAGAACTAGTATATATATATATATATACACACTTTTATGGTTATCAAATATAAATAATTTTGATATTTATATTTGACGCGGACTAGAGGTGATCTTTGCTCTTTTAATTTTTATCCTTAATTAGTCTTTGCTATAGATGTTGGGTAATTAAATTTGTTTGAGATTGAGGTCTATCTAGGCTCAGTTTTTAACGCTGGTAAATAAAATCAATTCATTACCAAAAAAAAAATTACTAGTCTAACAAATTAACCTATTTTACAAGTCGATGAAAAGTCAGTTAACCCTTAACCTATGCTAATATTAAACAAAGAATTATATAAATATCGTTAAATGAATATTTTAGAACACATATTTTCGACATAAAACCTACCATATTTAAATTTTAAATTTTAATGTAAAAAGCACTCTGAATACTACATGAGATTTCACGGTATGTGGATGGGCAAAAGAGGAAATGTGAATAAGGATGATGTGGTTGTGGCCTAGCATGAGGACAAGGAGTCCAAGTAAGAAAGTATACCTTAGTGACATGTCGGAGTTTGGATCTTTTTCAACAAAGGGCAAAAAAGAGAAAAGGAAAGTAACATGATCATTGATCAAATTGCACCGACTTTCACAAAAAGCAAATCTTTACCCCACTTTTTAAATTTCTTTTCTAAAAAAAAGACCTTTTTCATGGATTAGGATTTCAGTTGGGAAGCATCATTGCTTGCGTTTAAATGTTGAAAAAAGGTAAAAGTAAAACCTGTTTCTTTTCCATAGTTTTCATTTTCCAATAAGGGGTCTTGGCCATGTCATAACCCCACTTTGGTGACTAACTTTCTCATCATCCATTAGAACAAAATAAGATGGGTATGAGGGTCCTATTTTATGACCCGAGCCGAGATGATTGCCAAATTGACTTGGTCGTTTGTGCAGAAAAACACAATTGAGGGTTTGCCGGCTCCAATCTTGGCACAAAGTTATGTCAACTGGTCCCCTAATTTTATCTCCTATTCTCTCCAATGGCATTCTTTATTTGTGTGCTCCACGTGTGTCCATGTCATTTGAAGCTGCTCCTATTATTTTTGGGTTTTCTTTAATGATTTTTTCCCCTTCGATTAGGCAGTTGTCACTTACATATACCACATACGAGTGGTATAACGGTTGTAATTCTTCCTTTCTTATTTTAAGTATATGCTTTGAGTTTTGAATATCGAAAACGGTTGATAGAGAACATTTTACTCTATGTCTTAGATCTACCTCACATAAATGTAAATTAGTCATGAGTGGATATCAGATACTCCCTCCTGTCCACAATAAGTGATCAATTTACCTTGGGCACACCCATTAAGAATATATTAAATTCTAGACGAAAAATAAATAGTGTGACTAAATTACTCTTAATTAAATGTTACAGCATAGTTATAATAGCACTTACTTGTCTTCTCAAATGTGAGGTGTAAATGACTTTTCAAAGATACGTACATAAGGTAATTTAGGAAAAATAAATTAAATTTTTTTTTATTACATAAATGGATACTTATTTTGGACCAAAATAAAAGGCAAATTGATCACTTATTGTGAAGGGAGGGAGTTAACATTTATAGTGAAAATAATTGTTCTTTTTCTTGAGACAAAATAATTGATCACTTACATATTATTAGGGCTATAAGACTGGTCACAAACTATCCCTCGTTTATGTGAACTTTTTTTTTTTAGTCTGTGCTAAAAAAAATGATTACTTTTATATTTAGAAACAATTTACCTTTATATAATAATTTATAGCCACACAAATTATATGTATCTTATTTTACATTATAAATTTAAAAATCTCCTCTATTTTTTTAAATTTCATACCCAGTCAAATAGGTTCGGTTAAATTAAAACACAGGGAGTAACAAAAATATAGGAGGCACCCTTGATTGGGAGGAACGAAGTTGCTCGATTGTCTTTTTCTCCCACACATTTGCCTTGAAACTGATTATCTTCAATATCTCGAGGGACGAAAACAAAGGACAGAAGACGTTTAAAATGAAAGTCCTGATGACCAGTGGTCAAACTTCAACAATCAGTTTTGATATTATCAAAGAAAACTTAATGTAAAACTGGAAAAGAGCGGGGGGAAAAGGAAGTTAAATTGAGATGTTTGGCCAAGCTTTTAGAAGGACCAAAAGCGAGCAGAAACAGTTTTGGAGAAGCAGAAAAAAGTAGTTTCTCTCCAAAAGCACTTTTTTGAGAAGCATTTTTAAGAAAAATATATTTAGAAGCAATTTTTTAAAGCTTGGCCAAACACTAATTTGCTGCTCGGAAGTGTTTTTCAAACTAATTAGACACAAATTGCTGCTCACCAAAAGTACTTTTGAGAAAAACGCTTTTGAAAAAAAAACACTTTTCAAAATAAACTGATTTTTACGGCTTAGCCAAACAGGCTATTAGTGTTGTCGTGTGGGAAATCTGTTTTGTTCTTCTCGTATATTTGGATGTGAAGGGGCTTGTTAAGACAACAGCCAGTGGTGCTTTAATTTGTAGGAAAAAAGGGATTTCATTTGCTCACTCATCTCTAGCAATGAGTTGATGTGAATAAGAGTAAAAGTTGAGCTCATACTTCGTGGAACAGTGCTTTATTAAAATGTTGAAACACACTCTCCAACTATTGGCTCACATGCATCATAATGCTCCAGTTTTTAATGTATTTCATACTTGTAAGCATTCAACTTGGTTTCTTTCCTTAATGTATTTCCGTACCCTTTTTGTCTTTCCACTTACTACTTTTCTAGTGTTTCTTAGCAAGTACTTTAATAAGTTTAATCTCATAACTTAACAACCAGTGGTCAAGAAATCGGACTTAAACGCGAGAAGCTAATTGACGCATAATTAACTGTAGTTCAAAGAGCATAGTACTGTATTAAGCAGATGACTTTCTGATATTTTCATTGCTACAAGTCATTAACATTAATTACATAATAGAGCAGTAACTCACATTGTTGTTTAAATTTTATGAACCATGCAATGACCGAGATCATTTACCTTTCTTAATTTTATGAACCATGCAATGACCGAGATCATTTACCTTTCTTTGGAAACGTTATGTACATAACATTTTCTTCTGGGACCTGAGTTTCGTTACGTTGGACCAACACAATGTGATTAGGCCCAAACCAAGACAGTAACTTGAAGCCCAGAAGTGATATTATCCCAAACCAAAACAGTATACTAGAAGCCAGCAGCTTTCTGGGATTGGACCGCGGACTACGTCCAGTCGTCCACCACCTAGGACCCAATTCAAATGTATTTTTTATAATTTTGAATAGAGATTTTTACATACCTATACCATATACCAAACCTTATTACCTTCATTGTTTAAGGATTGTGTTAATTATATTTAAGCATACCAAATTACCATTTATATACCATAATTCAAATTAAG